>SJYC01111803.1:0-66896 GCA_006408675.1 Madoqua kirkii
TGTCCCCTCCTCACCAGGTGCCCCCACCTCACCAGATGTCCCCTCCTCACCAGGTGCCCCCACCTCACCGGGTGGCCTGCCCTCAATGGTCGCCCCTCTTCACTGGGTGCCCCCACCTCACCAGGTGCCCCCACCTCACTGGGTGCTCCCACCTCACCAGGTGCCCCCTCCTCACCAGTCACCCCCTCCTCACCAGGCTCCCCATCCTCACCAGGTGTCCGCCCCCAGCCAAGTGTCCCCACCTCACCAGGTGTCCCCTCCTCACCAGGTGTCCTCACCTCACCAGGTGTTCCCCCACTAGGTGCTCCCACCTCACCAGGCTTCCCCAGGGAAGGAGTCTGGGTCCCAAGGAGAGCCTTATGGGGGAAGTCACGCCCCACAGTCACTGTGCCGTTAGCACTTGCCAGAGACGCCACAGTGGGGCCACACAGCTGCCTGGGAACAGGGGCCACTGCCACCAAGAGCTGGGCAGGTCATCCCTCAGCCCTGCCAGTCATCCTGCACCTCTCCAGATGCCAGAGGCCATCTCTCATTTGGGGATAGACTCTGGGTTTAAAATCATCACCAACAGATGCTGTCCCTTCCAGACATGAATGCCCAGTGGCCACTGCACTAAGCTGCCTTTCTGGGGCCCCTGAGACTTAGTAGGAGCCTTCAGGGGCCCTGCAGACTGGCTTCGGCACCAGCCGTGAGGACAGTTTCGTTTCATCCCCTCAAAGTCCACCTGCCTTTGTTGCCATGGATATTGACATTTGTTGACCCACTTTGCCAATAAACCATTAAGTGTGGATTCAGACCCTGAGCTAAGGCTGACCTCTCCAAAAGGCAGCTGTCCATCTCTGACCAACTAGAGACCATGCTCACGTCGGTGCTCTGCTGTCAATGACCTTGGCGCCAGAAGTGGCGTGAGGCCTAGGCTGTGATGACTCCCTCTGACCTCTTGAGACTCCCTCCCTGGTCTTCAGGATCAGCTGAGCTTCCCCCCAGGGGTCAGGGGTCTCACCCCTGGGATACTCACCCCCTGAAGATTCTGCTTCCAGTAGCAATGCAAACCCACAGAGCCCTGGGCCTGCAGACAGCTGGCTCCCCACTAGACAAGGATGCAACTCAAGTAAAGAATTTGTCATCTCACTGACCCACGGGAAGGGGCCGAAGTTCCACATGGGTGAGGATGCAGAGGGCATTTGAGGAATGACAGGTGGGGTCTGCCTGCCGCAGCCTCCCACAGGCTCCAAGGTGGATGACAAGGGCAAGTACAGATGCCCTGCACAGCAGGGTGTGGTGACCCCTGGGAGTGGGGCTCCCTGCAGGTGTCTTGAGTGAGTCACAGGGCAGGGAAGCCCCTTGGGCTCTAAAGATTTGACTGAATCTGCTGGATGAGGATAGCTCGGGAATCAGAAAATGTGGTTGGGGTGATAGGATCAGAATGTGGGGACCTCCAAGAAGCCCCAGGTGGACACCCCCAGAGGTGGGGGTAGGAGGTGGCCCAGGCTCTCCAGAGGGCAGGTATATTGGTCTGAAATGGCTCTGGCTTCCCACCCACTCCCAGCCCAGCATCAAGCAGCCTCCAAATTGCTCCTGCCTTTCGCCGTGGTTCCTCTTTGCAGAGCACCAGCCCTTGGCCACCCCACCAAGATGACTGTCCCTTTAACTGAGCACAGCCCAGCATCCTTGTCACCCAGGGGGATACTTCCCGCCAGCAGCCAGCAAGGGGGGGGGCTGCATGTCCCTGCCAGAGAGAGAGAGGTTCATGCATCTGAATCCCACCTCTGCCAGGCATTCTACTGATCAGCAGAGACTGATTAAATTCAAGGTGCTCGATGGGGGCTATGGAAACGCCAGAGAGGGTATTCACTGGCCCATGGCTTCTAGGGGACCTGAGTTTTCACTGGAATCAGATCACTTAGGGCCAATTTAATGATAGGTAGATAGACACACACTAGATGGACGGTAGATAAAATACCTGCAAATCTTTGGTGGGGGTGGGGCCCCACAAAATCCTAGCATGACACACGGCTCTCCATTCCCTCAGGCCTTCGGTTGCGACTCCTCAGGTCACCAAAGTCCAGCTCATGACTCAGCTGAAAGCATGCAGTGGCTTGGGCTGCTCTCTGTCTACCGCCACCAGAGAATCTGCATTTGGGCTGCAGTTCCTCGCAGGTGGGACAAGTTGGGGAAGACTGAGCACCTTCTCAGTCACCTAGTGCGACGTTTTTGTTCCTGGGCTGCAGCCCGTTCTATAAGGCTGGCCTCGGGAGCAGTTTTCTAGCAGATGGAGCTCTTGCCCCAGGAATGAGGTGAGTGAAGGGCTATAAAGCCTCCCAGCTCAGCCACATTTTCTCACTCAAGAGGGCCTGTGAAAGAGGAGCTGGAAATGACCAGTGTCCAACAGCAGTGTCAGATTTAGAAACAGATTCAGGCCACTTCAGCCTCCCTAGCCCTCACATTGGCCCATACGCGAGAAACATAGGACCCCACGACGGAGCTCCCCAGGCCCAAAGAGAAGCCCAGTTGGTCTCATTCCCACAGCAGCCCTCCATCTGGCATTGTGGGGGCTCTCAGATCCCAGGTCTTTTAAAAATCACACGAGCCTTACATTTGAAAAGGGCTTGGCAAGTAGACTCAACTTTGTACCCACAGCAGTCCTGTGCCAGGCCTGTCAGATCCACAGTTTCAGACAGAAATGGAGATCATGGAGGCTGTTGGCCTCAATGTCACCTGCGAGGAGGGGACAGACCTGGCCTTGGGCTCAGGCAGGTGGCCTGGGGCCACACACCTCCACCCCTAGCTGGTAGCTGGAATGTCAGATCCCACAACCAGAGCTGACCCTGGTGGGGTGCCATCCCTTTCCCCTCTCCAGGAAGAGTGGGGAGGGGTTTGAAAACCAGGTTGGACATGTGTCAGCAGGTCAGCACAGGACGTATCTATTCTGGATCCTTCCATTTCGCTTTGGCACAAAACCCAAGGTGCAGCATCTCAGAGCTGCTGGACAGGAGTTTGTTGAGTGCCTACCATGTACAAGGATGGCAAGGGGCCCTCAGGGGACCAAGGCAGAAGAAGGTCTGATCTGGGGATATGCTTGGTCTAGCTTGACCAGGCCCACCGCAGTGTTTGTCCATCTGTATCTGGTGGGCATGTATCCTGGAAAGGTCTTAGATGAGAAAAGGCCAAGGACCTGGACATGACCCAGGCCAAGCAGACAGCCGGATGAGCCCCACCTAGGAATGCTGTGATGCATCGACGCCGAGCTCACTGGGGGGAGTGGGCATGGGCAGCTCAGCCCTCACTCCAGGTGGAGGCCTCCTCTGAGAGTGAGAGGTGAGGGGCAGCCATGTGCTCAGGGACTGATTCCGGCCTCGGCCCCAGGAGGCCCATCCCTGCCCCCACCCTTGCTGATACCCCAGCATCCCACACCCCATCTGGGCAGGGCCCCCGGCTTCCACACCCCCCGGCCCCACCCACACAGGCACCCAGCTGAGATAGGCATGCCCTCCAGGGTCCAGGCAGTGCAGCTGTTGCCAAGCCTGGCCTTTGGGCTCCCGCGGGCTCCCAACTCTCTCCTCCTCGGCTGGGCACACAGAGTATTTGCCTTCACAGCTCCTGCCTGCATTCAGCAGCGTTGACTGCACCCACCACTGTCAGTCCTGCCCCGGAGGGAACGTTAACTAACTGAGTCTCAATACAGCAGAGAGCAGAAACACACATCCCAGAAGATGCCTGTTGACGTCCATTCAGACCTGTTCAAAGGAGAAAGAGCTAAATGGTAGTGATGCTTCCTTAGGTGATGAAGAAGATGGGGAGCAAGTGGGGCGGGGGGTGCTGTGGTTTTCAAACTGTTATACTGGTCGCTGTGCATCTGGTTTGTTTCATGGTTAAAAAAAGCTCAGAGGCTGAACTTGTGCCAGGTACTCTGCTGGGCTTGAGGCACCAGGAGGCTCAAAAGACATGGCCCCTGTGCCCAAGGGTCACCGTCTGTGCTCCCAACAGGACAGGCTGGGTTCTCTCCTTTGTGGGCGTGTGATGGACCCTCATTGTTTGGGGGCAGGGTGGGCACAGGCCAGCAAGGGCACAGCCTGCTATGGAGACAGGGCTCCCGGGGCCGTGATTGCCTTAGGATCACTAATTCAGCCCTGCATCCTGCTCGCTGATATGTGTGCCTTCCTCTGCGTTTTCTGTTTCTTCTGGGAACGACATCTCATTTTATGCACGCATGCATTCCCTCAGCACCAGTCATTTGGGAAGCAGTTTAAGTGTTGTATTAATACACAGCTTGTTGAACCTGATTAAATTTGATCCTCTTGAGAAAGCCCTGTGATGCAGTTGCAGGGGGGATTAGTTCTCGGTTTCACAAACAGGGAAACTGAGGCTCAGAGGCTGAATGGAGCTCCTCTCGGCAGACAAGGCACTTCCTCTTCCTACAAGGGACACAGGGTCGCCACTGTGGGTTTTCTCTGCATCTGAGAACCCACCCACACACTTAAAAAGAAACACTCAAGGTGTTCTGTAAGGGACATTCCCCCACCCCTTGGCCCTGTGTGCTCTGGCCCGCCAGCATCTTCTGAGAGCCCAGAGCTGGAGCTTGGGGGGAAAAGTGCCCTTAAAATTAGAGACAGAAAACTTGGTGGAGGCGTTCAGTTTGTGGGGCCGAGCTGAGAGGTTCCACCTGGAATCTTCGCGAAGGAGAAAGAAGTATGCTCCTGATGCTGCTGCAGAAAGGAGTGCCAGTCACCACAGTCCCTGTCCTCAGGGCAGCGTGTGGGCGCGACTGTCTTAGCAGCAGGGACACAGGGGCAGCCGGACGGGGTGCTCAGCTGTGCATCTGACAGGTTCTGTGCCAAGAGCCCTGACCACAGGGTGGCACCTCCAGGGACAGCAGGCCGGGCAGTGGTGGTGTTTGCTCTCTCTCCCTGCAGATGCCGATAATGCGAAACAAAACAATTAGCAGCTTGCACCTCGCGATGGGGACATCATGTCTCCCGGCTCCTGTCTCCCCAAGGTGGGCACGTCTTCTCCACTCTGCCCCGGGGCCTTCATAGATGCTATGGGAGCCGGGCGGGGAGTGAAGAGCCATGGTGCTGTCTCCATGTGGGCAGCGGATGCCTCTCCTTGGACCTGGGGCAGAACCAGGGCCAAGCGTAGGGGCTGGGACGGCTGGACCTGCAGGACTTGTTACATCTGCAGATGCCCAAGGTCCTACCTCGGGCCTGTGAAGCAGCACAGTGGGGCCTGGGGCCAGGCGTCCATGTCTCCAGAGAACAGTGGTGATTCTGATGCACAACCAGCTTGGAAATGGCCAGACATCTGGGGAGATGGCCAAGTCTGGGACGATTTCCTAGCGGGTCACAAAGAAGGAGGGCATGCAAGGAAGGTGCTGAGGACAGGCCTGTCCCGGGCCCCAGGAGCCTCCCTCTTCACTCACACCTGCTCCCGAGGCCCCTCAAGTCTGCGTCCCCTCTTCCTCCCGGCACCCAGAGCACCGCCTGCCACCTCCCTGCAGGTGGCAGTGACGACTGCGTCCTCACTCCAGGGACATGGGCCAACGAGGCTGGCCAGCACCTGGTTCAGGATTTGGGAAGTGGCTGTGCCTTCCCCATGTTCCTCACCACCTGCACCTGGATCCAGGGACAGGCCACGAGGCCTGGGGCGAAGGACACAGAGAACGCACCCCCGGGAGGAGCCTCCCGATGGAGGCAGCCACCTGCCAACCTGCTCAGTGAATGAGCACCAGCGTCGTGCTTTAGAGTCTGAACATTGGTCTTTCTGCTGCAGCAGCCCACAGCCCCCCACGGAGACAGAACCTGGGTTACCTGCAGAGTGTCTTACGGAGAAGGTTGTCACGAGACCCGCCCATGTGAACAAAGTCAGGTGTTCAAAAGAGGAGAGAGGACTACATACCTACAACCAGGTTGAGTCCAGGAAGGCACATGCCTGGGGTGGGAAAAACAGCCTGCCAGGGCGCTGGGGCCTCCTTAAGTCTCACGGGTTAGGAGCCTCCAGCACACGGACAAGGAGGAGTGGAGACAGTCTCGCACTGTGAAGACCCAGCTTCCCAGAACAAGCATCTGACCACACGTGACCCGTGATCATCTACCGTGATGAGGACTAACAGCCCTGCCTCTGCTCAGCTGGGTGAAAAACAGTCCGGAAAAGCTGCAGGGGATGCAGATGACCACGTCTCGCTCTAATTAGGAGACCGGGAACAGCAGGGCAGGCGACATTCAGGACATTCATGACGAGGATGGGGACCCAGCTGTCAGCATCCCTCTGGAGGGCAGCTGGCACTCACCGCCCCACCCCCGTGTGCCCTTGGCATGTCCGCAGCTGACATGGGACGTGTCATATATCTGGCCTGGCCCCCAGATCATCGTGTGCGCTGGCAAGAGCCAGGAAGACTCAGCCTCCTTTGAAGGAGACTGTGGGAGCTGCTGGACTGAGGCTGGGGACAGTCCCCATGGGGCACTGAACTGTGAAACCCACCCTGGGTTGCAGGTGCCCATGCATGGAGCACCCCGTCACCGCCACTTTTCCTGCCTCATGCCATGGTGCCATGGCCCTCGGGGCCGCTGCAGGGCCAGTGGAGGGGGTGGACGGGGAAACATCCATGCTCCAGGAAGACCCAGGATCCGCAGCAAACTCCGGGCCCTGCCTCTGCTCCTGAGAGCAGGCACTAGCAGCCCCAGAAGCCCACCTCGCCCTCACACTTGCTCCATGACCTGAGGCAAGCTACGCACCTCTCTGAGCCACTCACCTCACCTACAAAGCAGGGATGGCTACCTGCACTTACTTCAGAGGCTGCTGGTATTCAGGCCACGAGCCCACATCTGGTGCCATGGAACTGTCATCACGTCCTCACCCGGCACAGGGAGCAGACAGTCATCACTGGGCTTGGCACATCACTGGTCCTCTGTGAACCTCTCTTTCCTCTTCCACCACCGCTGGTGGTACTCCTGGGAGGGCCCAGAGGACACAGCACGTGGTGGCCTGTGGTGATGGGTTCCTGCCAGGAGCACCCAGGGACCCTCGGGTGCCACAAAAGGAGGAGCTGCCAGGAGCTCCAGGAGGCACCCAAGGCTCAGGGCAGAGCTGCCTGAGCGCCACAGGGGCGAGGTGACTGACATGAAAGTGCAGAGGCCCTTCACTCACCAGAGCCCCGTGGCCATGGCAACCCTCATCAGGCGCTCCATCCAAGGATGATTAAGGAACATTCACACTAATTAAGAGTCCAAACATCCCCGAGCCGCGTCCAGAGAGGGCTGTGGCTCACACAGGCTCCTTTCCAGCCTCTCGGGCTCAGATCGGGGCTTGGGTGCTAGGTGGAGGCTGACCCTGAGGGTGGAGTTCTGACTCTGCTCCCAGCCTCCTGAGCGCTGGGGGCGTGGGGTGCACTCAGAAGCCCTCTTGTATTAACATGCCTGAATCTTCCCCTCTCCTCCCACCAGCATCCTTGCCCCAACCTCAGCGTCAGGGTCATGCTGGTGCCCCCATCTCTCCATCACGAACAAGAGTCACCTTCTGTTTGAACAAAAACTACACAAAGACAGAGTTCCCTTTAGCCTCCTGAGGACGTGTGACAAGTGGAAAGAGAAGCTAAGCCCCAGAAACCCCCTTCAAACGACGGCAGTGAGCCTGGGCGGGTGGGCCCCAGGAGGGAGAGACCAGGATCACAGGGTGATGCTGAGGATGCGGGTGGGGCTTCCAGGCGGTCAACCTGGGCCCCAGACTCCACCTGAAAAGCCGAAGCCACGCCCACGGTCCCAGCAGGGCAGCTCTTTGTGGGGACCGGCAAGAGCCAGGCAGGTTGGCACCCCTGTAAATAGCAGTAGTTCAGGAATAGGGCTCCCCCGGGAGGGAACAGCCCAGCCCTTCCTCCGAACCCAGGCTGCAGTTTCTTCCCACCAGGGTCCGCCCTGCTCAGGTTACAAGCTATGTAAGCCTCCTTCCCACACGCTGGGGTAATAGCCGCCAAGCCTGCTGTCCGGGGGTGGATGCGGATGAGCGCTTTCCTGCCCACATGACCAGAGCCAGGGGCCGAGAGCTCAGATGGGCTCCCGACACGTGCCGTTACCCTTTCCCTTCCAGTGTACCGGACACAACACCCTTCACGCCGAGCACCCCGCCCCCTGTATGGTAACCACGGTCTTGCACTCTCCGCCCAGCAAGGCCTGCGAGAGGGTCTGGGCTCCGCTGTGGACCAAACAGCACTTAGTGCCTGGAGGACTCGACCACACGCTCACCTTGAAACAGTGGGCAGAGGCTGGAACCCTGTTTGGAGGAAGTCACGGAAGGCTTCCTGAAGGAAGGGGGAAATGCATGGGGGTGGGAATCCTGGGATTTTTTTAGCCCAGCTCAGGGCAAACTGCTGAACCCTGGCTTTGGGAGCCACATTTGAGCGGGGGAGATTGTAGTCTCAGGAGCCCTCCCTCCACCCAAGTTTCATCTGAGAGATGACCGTCTCCTTGGACACCAGACAAGTAGGTGAGCCTCAGCCTTCCCCATCCAACAGGGCTGCTAGAGGCCCCAGTCTATCTTCCCAGCAGAAAGGCCTCAGGCTCGCTGTTGGATGGCTCTTGGTGTGGGGAAGCTCCCTGGGCTAAGAGATGGGGTTGATGGAAACCTTGCCTCTTGCCTGCGTCCAGCTACGGAGCTTGGCTGCAATCTTGGTGGTGTGGTTCCCTCTCTACCCTTTCTTCATCCTCTGCCACTGGCTGGCCTCCTGGTCAGAAGGAACCGCTGATCCACAAGCAACAGGGGGCCCTTCATCGCCAAGATCCACTTCCTCCCCTGCCTAGAGCCTCCAGTCATCCCACTCCACCTGGGGTATCGCCAGGACCTGGGTGGGCTGAGGCCCCTTCAAGACACTCTGGGTTCTCCCTGGGACAGTCCTTGGCCCTAGCCTGTTCTGTCCCAGCCCAGCAACGTGGTCCCTGAGTGTCCAGTTTGCACAGCTGCTGGGGTCACCTCTGTGAAACGGCGGCCTGGACAATGAATTTCTAAAGGCAGCTGTGAAATGTGTCCAATCTCAGTGCACCTCACAGGAGATAATGCTGACGTCCGAGGCTAAGCCACCTCTCTCCTGGGGCACGGCCTCCTCGTGAGGGCCGGCCCCCTCCACCTCAGAGCTGGAGACCATGTGGAGAGCGCTGTGTTTGTCCACATTCCTGACGGTCCCAGCAGGGCAGCTCTTTGTGGGGACCGGCAAGAGCCAGGCAGGCTGGCACCCCTGTAAATAGCAGTAGTTCAGGAATGGGGCTCCCCCGGGAGGGAACAGCCCAGCCCTTCCTCCGAACCCAGGCTGCAGTTTCTTCCCACCAGGGTCCGCCCTGCTCAGGTTACAAGCTATGTAAGCCTCCTTCCCACACGCTGGGGTAACAGCCGCCAAGCCTGCTGTCCGGGGGTGGATGCGGATGAGCGCTTTCCTGCCCACATGACCAGAGCCAGGGGCCGAGAGCTCAGATGGGCTCCCGACACGTGCCGTTACCCTTTCCCTTCCAGTGTACCGGACACAACACCCTTCACGCCGAGCACCCCGCCCCCTGTATGGTAACCACGGTCTTGCACTCTCCGCCCAGCAAGGCCTGCGAGAGGGTCTGGGCTCCGCTGTGGACCAAACAGCACTTAGTGCCTGGAGGACTCGACCACACGCTCACCTTGAAACAGTGGGCAGAGGCTGGAACCCTGTTTGGAGGAAGTCACGGAAGGCTTCCTGAAGGAAGGGGGAAATGCATGGGGGTGGGAATCCTGGGATTTTTTTAGCCCAGCTCAGGGCAAACTGCTGAACCCTGGCTTTGGGAGCCACATTTGAGCGGGGGAGATTGTAGTCTCAGGAGCCCTCCCTCCACCCAAGTTTCATCTGAGAGATGACCGTCTCCTTGGACACCAGACAAGTAGGTGAGCCTCAGCCTTCCCCATCCAACAGGGCTGCTAGAGGCCCCAGTCTATCTTCCCAGCAGAAAGGCCTCAGGCTCGCTGTTGGATGGCTCTTGGTGTGGGGAAGCTCCCTGGGCTAAGAGATGGGGTTGATGGAAACCTTGCCTCTTGCCTGCGTCCAGCTACGGAGCTTGGCTGCAATCTTGGTGGTGTGGTTCCCTCTCTACCCTTTCTTCATCCTCTGCCACTGGCTGGCCTCTGGTCAGAAGGAACCGCTGATCCACAAGCAACAGGGGGCCCTTCATCGCCAAGATCCACTTCCTCCCCTGCCTAGAGCCTCCAGTCATCCCACTCCACCTGGGGTATCGCCAGGACCTGGGTGGGCTGAGGCCCCTTCAAGACACTCTGGGTTCTCCCTGGGACAGTCCTTGGCCCTAGCCTGTTCTGTCCCAGCCCAGCAACGTGGTCCCTGAGTGTCCAGTTTGCACAGCTGCTGGGGTCACCTCTGTGAAACGGCGGCCTGGACAATGAATTTCTAAAGGCAGCTGTGAAATGTGTCCAATCTCAGTGCACCTCACAGGAGATAATGCTGACGTCCGAGGCTAAGCCACCTCTCTCCTGGGGCACGGCCTCCTCGTGAGGGCCGGCCCCCTCCACCTCAGAGCTGGAGACCATGTGGAGAGCGCTGTGTTTGTCCACATTCCTGACCCACACGCTCACGGTCAACAAACACTGTTGTTTAAAACCGCTGAGGCCTGGGCTGGTTTGTTGTGAAGCCATAGCAACTGAAACAATGGGTGGGTCTCCAAGGATGACTTTGCTTGAGCTCAAAGCCTGTGGGGACACACTGGGTGAGGAAGGCATTACAGGCCAGGGGCAGCAGCTCATCCTTCAGCCTCTGCTGGCCCCCTTTATGTCACATCTCTTGGTCCAAACATCACGGGGGCTTTTCTCAGGTGGCTTTACAGTCCCTGATGGCCGACAACAGCCAAACAGCCAATGTGTTAAGTGGAACAAAAGGCAGGGCAGAGCGCCCCTTTCAGGGCAGGTAATAGGGCACAGAGTGTTCCTTGCGATGCTATGGGCTGCAGCCTGCCAGGCTCCTCTGTCCATGGAATTTCCCAGGCAGGGATACTGCAGTGGAGTGCCACTTCCCTTCTCCAGGAGACCTTCCTGACCCAGGGATTGAACCCTCATCTCCCATGTGTCCTCCGCCGCAGGCAGATTCTTTTCCACTGAGCCGCTGGGGAACATTATATAATATATGAATGTGTTGCATGTAATATTATAATAAATATATACGGGAATTGGGGATTTGGAGAAGATATTAAAAGGCTTGTAGAAAGCAAAACTTTCCTGTTTTGGTCACTTTTCTAACCCTGGGCTCTCGGGATGATCAGGGCTGTTGCTGCCCAGCTCTTGGAGTTCATCCTGCCTGAAGCAGGTCAGGCTGCAGGACGGCGTGCTCAGGCCAGATGTCCGGCCAGCGCAGGAACACTGGACCCTACGGCCCCACATCACCACCAGGGGGTGGGGAGGCAGCACAGGGGCACGAGCGGGGACCAGGACTGGGTTCAATTTCTGTCTCTGCAACAGCCTCACTATGACACGTTCCCCAGAAATGCGCCTGTAGGACACAGCAGTGAGGCAGGGGGGCCCCGAGGCTGGACAGGGGGTACAGGCCTCCTCGGACTTCTTTGGGACCCTCTCCCTCTGATCTGAGCTCACCCAGGACACGCCCAAGTGGTATCATCTGGATCCCAGATGCACCCAGACGTGGGGACCCTGCCACCAGGTGGCGCTGGAGCTCTGGGAAAAGATGTGTCAGGGATCTTCCCCAGGCCAGCGGCCACCGGGGCCCTGGGCTCCATCCTGGGCCTGGGCGGGAGTTTAGCCTCGGTTGCCTTCATCCCATCTGCCGAGCAGCTGTGGTCAGCAGGGGCGGGGGGGTTGGCCAGGCCCCCGACACCCCTCAACCCCCACCTACCCCCACCCCTCTGTCAGCATCCGACCGGGATTCCCGGGCTCTGCCAGGCTAGGTTTCGGGAGCTGTCGGTTAAGCTGTTGGTGGCTGGGAGTCTGTGCTGGTCAGAGTGTCCACACGGCAGACCTCAGGGGACGCTGCGCAGCGGCAGGGTTGTGGGTTGTTTCCATCTCGCCTTGCCAGTTCACAGCACAATCCTGCCTTACTGCTCAGGTTAAATTGGGCAGGATGGTCCCAGAACTGCCTGTCGAGACTGCAGGCCCTGTCTCAGGTCCACCCCAGTCCCTGGTGCAAGGTGTGCACCAGGGGCAGGGCCTGGCCTCTGGGTTCCGACCAGCAATGAGACTTTCAGGGGCCACTGGGCCAGCCTTTCAATTGCGTGACCAGAGGCTCAGAGAGGTGGAACCCTCGCCATCAACGCCCTCCCCAAGGCCCCCTGCAGGCCGTCACCTTCCCAGACACCGTGCCTCTGCGCTGGCAGTGAGCAAAGCCCCTCTTACTGGTCTTTTCTGAGGATGGCCTCATGACCTAGAAACGTGTGCTCCTGGCTGGGAACGTGAAGGCTGACGATTCAGGGGGTGTGCAGGGGGTGGTGTTGCGAGACCTTCAGTGGATGAATTACTCCTTCACAAAGGTCTCTAGGGAGATGGACGTCTTGAAATCCATCTGTGTACAGATGGTTGCCGAGAGTGTGGCAACCCCGGGGCTCACAACCCAGAACCCAGGCCTCTGAGACCTGAGGAGTGCCTAGACATTATGTGGAGAGCTAGGTTTCTGGGGCAGGGTCCCCGGTTTGGGGTTTACGGGCTCTGCCAGGCTAGGTTTCGGGAGCTGTCGGTTAAGCTGTTGGTGGCTGGGAGTCTGTGCTGGTCAGAGTGTCCACACGGCAGACCTCAGGGGACGCTGCGCAGCGGCAGGGTTGTGGGTTGTTTCCATCTCACCTTGCCGGTTCACAGCACAATCCTGCCTTACTGCTCAGGTTAAATTGGGCAGGATGGTCCCAGAACTGCCTGTCGAGACTGCAGGCCCTGTCTCAGGTCCACCCCAGTCCCTGGTGCAAGGTGTGCACCAGGGGCAGGGCCTGGCCTCTGGGTTCCGACCAGCAATGAGACTTTCAGGGGCCACTGGGCCAGCCTTTCAATTGCGTGACCAGAGGCTCAGAGAGGTGGAACCCTCGCCATCAACGCCCTCCCCAAGGCCCCCTGCAGGCCGTCACCTTCCCAGACACCGTGCCTCTGCGCTGGCAGTGAGCAAAGCCCCTCTTACTGGTCTTTTCTGAGGATGGCCTCATGACCTAGAAACGTGTGCTCCTGGCTGGGAACGTGAAGGCTGACGATTCAGGGGGTGTGCAGGGGGTGGTGTTGCGAGACCTTCAGTGGATGAATTACTCCTTCACAAAGGTCTCTAGGGAGATGGACGTCTTGAAATCCATCTGTGTACAGATGGTTGCCGAGAGTGTGGCAACCCCGGGGCTCACAACCCAGAACCCAGGCCTCTGAGACCTGAGGAGTGCCTAGACATTATGTGGAGAGCTAGGTTTCTGGGGCAGGGTCCCCGGTTTGGGGTTTTCTAGGAAATGAACAAGCTCCCAGAGCACGCCAGCGCTGCGGTGTGGGAACCGCACTTGAGTCACAGGGATCTTGGCTACACTGTCACCCAGAGAGTCCTCGTGAAAAAGCTGGAGTTCTGGCCACTTTACATTGACAGGATTACCAGTCTTGGTGCATTTATTTCCTGCACCTGCTCCTTTTCCTCCAGGTGCATCTACCTCAGACCCCCAGCCATTGCCTAAGCTGCGCAAGATGCTTCAAAACTTAGTAACTTGAGCAACAGTAAAAATTTGAACCTGGACTCAGCTGAGCAGTCCTTCCCTCCAACTAACACACACTTGGGCTGTGGGGCTTCGGTCAGACCAGCTGACGCAGCCGAGAGCTGACGGCACAGAGCTCTTTCCATGCGACCTTCCACGGGGCAGCTTGGTCTTCCTCAGGCCACTGGCCTTGGCACATGGCAGCTGGCTTCCACAAAGCAGTGTCCTGGGAACACAGACCCCAACACAGTGGCAGTTAGCAAGCTCACAGTTGTTAAGACCTCACCCTGAACAACCACATGGCCAACCTCCAGATCAACAGGGAGTAAAGTCGCCATGGGGCCACAGATACAGCAGACTGCCACAGTCTCTGACTTTTTCATTTGTGCTCATTGTCTCCAGACCAGTTCCCTTGGAGAGTATCTCACCAAACAGCTCCTTTAGGGGAGTCTTGCTGTTTTTCATTGTTCAGTTGCCAAGTCGTGTCCGACACTTTGCAACCCCATGGACTGCAGCACAATAAGCTTCCCTGTCCCTCGCCATCTCCTGGAATCTGCCCAAGTTCATGACCATTGAATTGGCAATGCCATCCAACTGGGGAGTCTTGGGTCTTAGAAATTATTCAGAGAACCAAATTCAGCTCGAACACTTTAAACAGTTCATTAGATGTTCAGAAACCTTCATTATTATGCAAGATCTGCTTGCTTAAGTCATTACATTGAAAATGAATTAATTCTTTTTGTCATACTTTTAATGGAGGATGGATTTAATTCTGTGTATAATATGACGAATTTCTGCTAAAGACTGACAGCTGTGGGCATTCATCACCATTCTCATTTCAGAAACCATTCTGCCAACCCAGTTTTATCATTTCGCCGTGAAGGGATGGGTTAGAACTGCTACTGGCCAAGAGACCTTGGCCACAAGCCCAGAGGGTTACCAGTGCCAAGAGTGCTTGGCCAGTGAGACACATGGGGTCACTACAGGAGACCAACATCCACGCTCCAGTCAGGACACTCTGCACCCTCAGCTGCCGTCCCAAGCTCCCCTGAGGCTTGTGTCTGAGGGTATTTATCAGAAAAAGGTATGGAGAGATCTCTTTGGCATTTTTCCATGGAACTTCCCCCTCCCCATTTTTTTTTTTTTTTTTGCATTAGTAAATGATAAGAAATGGTAAAAATCAGCCAACTGGATCAAAAGGATGTGCAGTGGAAATCACTTTCTTCCCACCTGCACAGGTAAGTACCCCAGCTCAATATGCCAGGGTTGCTCCCTGTGTGCCTAGAAAACAATGGTGCCCAGCATGCCCGTGTACTCAGGTGACAGGCACAGCGGCACACACTACATGTGGGTGTTCACCAGTGTGCCGTGTTGCCGCAGCTCACAGAGCACCTTGGAGATGTTTCCTGGCCACGGTCACCCCTCTCACAGCCCCTCTCTTGAAGGTCATCTGAGGAGCGCTCAGCTCCGGATGTGACTGACCTTTCGTTTCCTGGGTCTTCTGGCATCAGTCATCTAATCCACAGAGTGAAACAAAGTATCCTTTTCCACTTGAATCTGACTTTTTTTCTGCATCTGTGGTTTCTTACATTTTCTCATCTTGAATTGTCCTTCGAGGCTGAGTTTACCAAACGTCTGTACGTGTGCATGTGTGTGTGTGGCAGACTCAGAGTTTGTGAGTGCCACACACGTGCACCTTCAACTTAAGATTATTTTTCACTTCTCATTTTCTGTTTTCAGATTCACCACTTCCTGCTTTTATTGTTCTTAGTTTCCTGTCTTGCTTGGTGTTTTTTCCCCTCTTTGCCTAAAATGAACGCTCACTGTTTATTTTTCTTCAGACTTGTCAACAGTTCACCAGGAAAGCCAGCTGGTTCTGGAGTGTGTGTGTGTGTGTGTGTGTGTGTGTGTGTGTGTGAAGCATTTCTATTACCAGTCCAATCTCCAGTTACAAATTTATTGATTTTCTGCCTCTTCTTGCGTCAGCTGCGGCTGTCTGTGTCTTTCTAGGAATGTGTCCATTTCCTATAAATCACCTCATGTGTTGCCACACAGCTATTCACAGTGTCCCCTTACAATCCTTTTTATTCTCTGTGGCACATAACAGTGTCCCTCTTCATTCCTGATCTGGCATATGAATCTCTCTTCCTTTCTTGATCAGTCCAGCTACACGGGTTTGTCAATTTTGTTTTTCTTTACAAAGAACTGATTTGAGGGTTTGTGCGTCATTTTGTCCATTGTTTTCCCATCTTCTATTTCATGTGATTCCGTCTGCTTTATTTACCTCCTACTCCAGCTCTGCTTATTCTAGTTTCTTAAGATGAATGGTGAGGTTATTGACTTCAAATATTTCTTCTTTTTTAAAGTAAGCATTTACGGGTATAATTTTCGTTCTGACACTACTTTCAGGATATCCATAAATTCTGGTATGTTGTGTTTTCATTTTCATTCATCTCAAAATATTTGCCAGTTCCTTGTGGTTCTTTTTGAGCTATTGATTATTTAGAAGTATACTGTTTATTTTCCACATTTTTGTGAAATTCTTAAATTTCCTTCTCATATATATTCCTAATTTTATTCTATTGTGATCAGAGAACATACTTTGTATGATTTTACTCCTTTTAAACGCACAAGGACTTGTTTTGTGGCTTGATAAATTGTCTATTCTGGGGAATGTGCTTGGAAAGGATGTGTCTTCTACGATTGTTGGGTAGGGTGTTGTACAGACAATTGTGAGGAGTTATTGTTTCATGATGTTGGAAGTCTATTTGCTAATGTCTGTATAGCTATTGAAGTCTCCGGCTACTATTTTGAACTGCTTATTTCTTCTTTAAATCTGCCTGTTTGGCTTCATATATCTGGAACTCTGTTGTTATCATTGCTATGTCATTTTGATGGATTTTCTATTTCATTATAAAATTACGTAATTTGCTCCAGCAATAATTGTTGCCTTAAACTCTTTTTTGTCTGCTGTTAGTACATTTACTCCAGCTCTCTTTGGGTGGCTGTTTCCAGGGAATCTCTTTTCTCATCCTTTCCCATTTAATCAATTTGTGTCTTAAAATCTTCAGTGTGTCTTTTCTTAGTTATCATATCACTGGATCATGTTTTTTGTCCTGTTTTTCCAATCTCAGTCTTTTAATTGGAACGTTTGGCCCATTTACAAATCTGCCTCCAACTGGAGGTACGGGAAGAGGGACCTTACTTTACCTTCAACCCATGAAGCATAAATGATTGCTTCTTCTACTCCATTGCCAAGGCATCTTCAAGAACACTGCCACCCACCTAGTTGGTCACCTTGCCCATCACGTTACCCCTCCAGCTCAGCTCCCTCCTTTGTAAAATAAGAAGTTGGGATGGATGTTTGCTAGTCTTTTGACAAGCCCACCTGCAAATGAGACCAGCCTCCCTGCCCAGGCAGGGACCTGTCCAGCTGTCTCCTCCCATTTCCGTCACTGAGAGTAGAGTTCAGAGACCAAAAGGAACATTTGTATACATTCAGCAAAATGCTGGTGGCTGTGATGAGAACTCATCCTTCTTTAGGCCCAGGAGAGCTGGAGGTGTCACCCGAGGACTCCGGTTACCTGCCATCCCCCAGCACCATTTGTGCCCAGAGATGAGTCAGGAGCCTGAGGCTGGACCCGCCCCACCCACACTCTTCCTTGTGAGTCACAAGCACCTGTCAGTTCTACCTGCCAAAAGCGCACTGCCACCTGCCTCCTGCGGCTGCCGCCCCAGCCTGGGTCCCCCCGCCTCCCTCAGCCCCTGGGGCCTGATCCGCCGTCCTCCACACACGCGGTCGGTCCCTGCCCGCCACGGCCTCCACCATCGCTGGCCTGCCACCCAAACACTCCCCCGGCTCCTCACTGAGGACTTAGAGACTCCCCCCTCCCCGCAGGGCTCCCCATTCCCCTCCTCACCTGGACACCCCACTGTCTACACCCAGGCCATGCTGCAGCTTCCACGACAGTAATGCATCTGCCACTGCACTGGCTCCTCAACTGTTTTAACAAAACTGTAATGCTCCCCTCATATACATTTGAGATTACATGTGCCTTTTCACCCTAGTGCATATTTATATTTTTATATTTTATATTTGTAAATGTAAAATATAATATATTATAAATATAAATATTTACATAAATATATGAGTATATTATATAAATATTAAATATAAACTTATAGTATATTATAAATTATTTTCATGTAAAACTCTCAGGTCTATTTAGAATGTACATTGTAGAAAACAAGTTTCACATCAATGTAAGACCCACCACGATTGATGAAACATAAATGAGGACTTCCCTGGATAAGAACCCACCTGCTAGTGCAGGGACACAGGTTTGATCCCTGGTCTGGGAGGATTCCGCATGCCAAGGAGCAACCAAGCCCATGTGCCACAACCGCTGAAGCCAGCGCTCCAGAGCACACAAGTCATGACTTCTAAGCCCTCGAGCCTGGAGCCTGGGCTCTGCAACAAGAGAAGCAACTGCAGTGAGAAGCTTCACAACAAAAGAGTAGCCCCCACTCGCCATAACTAGAGAAAGCCCCCGCACACCAACAAAGACCCCCCAAAAATCTGTTCAGTTCAGGCGCTCAGTCGTGTCCGACTCTTTTTGATCCCATGGACTGCAGCACGCCAGGCCTCCCTGTCCATCACCAACTCCCGGAGCTTGCTCAGACTCATGTCTATCGAGTCAGTAATGCCAAAAAATAAAACAAAATAAAAGATAAAGCATACATGAGCAGGATTTCCCAGGTGGTCTGGTGTCTACCGCTCTGCCCTGTTGATGCAGGGGGCTCCAGTTCAGTCCCTGATCTGCAAACTAAGATCCCACATGGCCAAAATATAAGAGTAAATAAAATAACAGTGAGAATAACTAAATAACTTTTTAAAAGATTATACTTAAGAATAAGTACACTAAGTATTAAAAAAAATACATGAGAAAAATACTACTACACAGGCAATTTCTACTCCAGGAGTTAGAAATTTTACCTTTTCCTCTTTTCTCCTTAAATATAGTTTCATTACATTCCACTCCCAGAATTTTATCCTAATATTATAGAATTTTATGCCTGAACACGCTTTATTATCATTCTCATAAAATCCTGCAACAGAAACACATGTATAAATAGAAATTATTTTGGTTTCTTATGATCAAAAAGGCCTACGTGTTTTAAGTGTTTTCCTTGAATTTCATTATGCTTATTATTGATATCGCTGAGCAAGTCAAGACAGTAGAGGTTTTGATAAGTGATTACATGTAGAAAGTGAGGCTGTGCCGGGAAAACATCTCTAAACGAGACGGTGGTTCTATAGTTGCTGCTCTGTTTCCTGAGGCAGTGCCCACTGTCTACCCCCTGGAATGAGGCCAGGAGAGGCGGCAGGATGGGTACAGAAGCCCCTTGAGCATCTTCTCCTGTGTCTCATGCAAATCCACTTTGCAGGGGGTCCTGTCGTTGTCTTTCCAGCTGAGGCCTCACTATAGGCGGGTATTGCTTCATTCTGGAATTAGCAGAGCATGCTTGGCATTCCCTTTATCCTCACCTTTTGTTTTCAGGGTTTTATGTTACACCTGTACGCACCAAGGAATTGTACTCACGCCTCCTTCTGCCACCAGCATCACCCAGTTTGGAACCCCTTCTGAGTTACACAGTTAAGTCTCCTTTTGACTTTGTTGGAAGCCAAGAATTAGAAAGCACCTGCCTTAGAGAGGGATTTGTTAGCCTGACAGTGAAATCATTCTTACACCTTCCCTGGAAAGTCTGCCCCAAAGCCCCATTAGAAGACTCCCAGGAGACCATCAGGTCTGCCCGCTTGGTCCAAGCCACCGAGAGAGAGTTAGACTTTGTTTTATCATAGACTTAAATCTCTCAGCCAGCCCAAATATGGGTATGCCACCCACAGGTGCTTAGAAAGCCAGCCGCTGTGTCTTCAAACAGCTCAAGGAGCTGCCAGCAGGACTTCTCCCAGTGATGGCATAAGACATTTCTCCACTCAAACGAGCGTGTGAACGTGTGTTTCATGAAACAGTATGAAAATCATTGAGAAATAAATTGTGAAATGTATCTTACTAAAAAAAAAAGATTGCTAACAGCCATCAAGATTAAAATGATAATATCTGATAAGGGATTAATATCTGAAATATAGAGAGCAGTAAAACTCAACAACAACAACAAAAAAAAACCCTGATTCAAAAATGGGAAAATGGGCAAAGGATTTGAATCGACATTTCTCCAAAGAAGCCATATGAATGTCCAATACGCACGTAAAAAAATGCTCAACATCACTGACCATTAGGGAAATGCACATCAAAACTGCGATTAGGATGGCTAGTGCAGCGGGGGGGCGGGGGGGGGGAAATATGGGTATGCCACCCACAGGTGCTTAGAAAGCCAGCCGCTGTGTCTTCAAACAGCTCAAGGAGCTGCCAGCAGGACTTCTCCCAGTGATGGCATAAGACATTTCTCCACTCAAACGAGCGTGTGAACGTGTGTTTCATGAAACAGTATGAAAATCATTGAGAAATAAATTGTGAAATGTATCTTACTAAAAAAAAAAGATTGCTAACAGCCATCAAGATTAAAATGATAATATCTGATAAGGGATTAATATCTGAAATATAGAGAGCAGTAAAACTCAACAACAACAACAACAAAAAAACCCTGATTCAAAAATGGGAAAATGGGCAAAGGATTTGAATCGACATTTCTCCAAAGAAGCCATATGAATGTCCAATACGCACGTAAAAAAATGCTCAACATCACTGACCATTAGGGAAATGCACATCAAAACTGCGATTAGGATGGCTAGTGCAGCGGGGGGGGCGGGGGGGGGGCGGAAACAGAAAGAAGCAAGTGTTGACAGGAACGTGAAGAGACTGACACCTGTGTGCACTTTGGTTGGGCTGTGAAATATACAGTTGTTGTGGGAAACAGTGTAGAGGTTCCTCAAAAAGTTAAAAACAGCACCATCATACAATCTAGCAATTCTGCCTCTGGGTCTATACCCAAAAGAATTGAAATCTCTTAGAACCTCTAGAGACATTAGTGCATCCAAGTTCACAACAGCAGGAGTCATAAGAGCAAAACCAGGGAAGCAACCTGAGCCCATCGATGGGCACAGAGAGAAGCAAAACGCGGGCCACACACAGGGACTTACGCAGCCTTGTGAGGAAGGAGATGCTGCCATTTGCTCTAACGCGGGCGAATCTTGAGACGTCACACTAAGCGAAGTAAGTCAGCCACAAAAAGACAGGTAGTATGACTTCACTACACTAAGGGCCCATAGTCGAAATCACTTTCACTTTCTGTTTCTAGACCATGAACCGGTGGTTGCCAAGGCCTGGAGATCAGGGGCTGGGGAGACAGTTTAATGGGTGCAAAGTTTCAGGTTTACAATATGGAAAAAATTCTGGAAACAGATGCTGGTGATGGTGGCACCATGTGAGTGTTACTGTGCCCTGAACTGGGCACTGAACAAGGGTTAAGATGGCAAACTTTGTTACATTTCTTTCACCATGATACAAAAATAAAGCATATTTTAGGTATAACTTATAATATTTTGAAAGTATACTTAAAAACAATGCAAAATGAATACAATTAATTCATATTATGATAGATCGTGAAAACAAGTCTAAAGGCTGTTTCTCATAACTGAATTTGTTATATGCAATGTCATAATGTCAGATGTAGGAAAAATTACTATCTATGAAATACAATATATTATAAAATCCTTGAGAATAATTTAGCATAATCTATTAAAATCATAAATAGCCTTATCTACCTTATATGACATAGTAACCAAAGTTTCATTTTACATTTAAGAAAAAGAGAAGGTGAAAATCCTAAAAATCTAAGGGTCTGTTGGTTGCTTACAATTTTTTTTTCAATGAAAACAGGAATTTATAAATTTAGTAAATATTTATTTCGATAAAGATGAGGATTGACTATAATTCAAATAAATATTTCATTCTATGATTTGAAAAAATGGATTTTAGCTTCCTTTAGAATAATGCACACAAAATTTTAATCAGCAAATTTCAGCCCGTGTTTAGACTGAAAACAAATTTCAGCCTGTGTTTCAGCCTAAACTCAAAATACATTTAAACCCATAATCTTATTAAGCTATAAGCATCCCTGCTCCACTGCTCAAAGATACTTGTCTTTCAGCCAAATGACATATCCAGATGACAAGCACTGACAAAGTCAGGGAGAAAGCTGATATTTTTAAATTCATAAAGAAGTTGATTTCAGTGTTTCTTAACTGTAATCTCTCTGCCTCACTCCCATATGACTGTCCCCCAAAAGTGATGCTGATTTTGGCTATACATGCAGAGCCCCGCTGCTCCACTGCCTGCCTCTCTGGGTACAGACCCTTCCAGTACTTCTCCCAACAGAGCAAGTTTCATGTGGAAAGGGTCCCCACACTCACCTGCCATCTTCCAGCAGCCCTGATTTCCAGAACAGGAGAGATGAGGTGTCAGTGGGCACCATGAGTAGGGAATGGGACAGGGGCCCTGCGTGCCCCCCAGTCAACTTAAGAGGCCAGCATGTGGATGCTAAGGACCTGGGAATCTCTCCTCTGTGTCTATGTGCCCCAGGGTGCAAGTGCCCAGGTGAGAATTCACATCTGCTGCTTATCCCCAGATTAACATTGAGTCCACATTGCCCTCTGGTCCATGACTTTCTCAGTATCTCATTCAAGGCCCAGCCAGCATTCGAGGACTGTGTGCAGAGTTACTGCGTATTAAAAACAAGCCCCACTTGCTAAGAGGCCAGAAAGCCCTGCCCACCCCCGGGGAGATCTGGGCCTGGGACCAGGGCACCCCAGCTCTAGCTAAGAGAGAGAGACACACACACACCCTGCTTGGCAGGGCAAGCTTTGAGCCCACAAACAGCCTGGGTCTCCAGGCCTCAAATCTCCATCTCTGGGGAGGCCGGGTAAGCACCCTTCCCTCCGCTGAAAGCCACTCAGAACCCCAGAAATCCTCTCTCTTGCCACTAAGCAGCTTATAGCCTGTCAAACTGGAGCCATCTTATTAATCATTCACAAACTTTCATCTCCACTGGTATTTGCTATTTGTTAATTGAATAATTAGGTATAATTAATAACCTCACATATTAGCATCATCACAACATTATGGGTGTCAGGAGGATAGAAGTTAATTAGAGGTTAATGGTTTTGGCTCCAAATCAGATGCTTAAGCTGTGCATTAGGCTCCTGCCAACTGGGGAAGCATGAACTGTGCCCCTTTAATTAATTTTTCAGTGTTTCTAGGGTCTAGAAAAGCCGATTTTTAAAAACTCTGCTGATGTCTTTGGATTTCGTGGTTTAAGAGAAGTTCCCAGAAAACCACACCAACATTACATATCAATGCTTTCACCAAAACCTGCCTTTTAGGGGACTACATATAAGTCACCATGGGGGACACAAAAATCAGTCAGATGCAGATCTCATTGAAATGCCTGAAGCCAGGAAGGTAAAATCAGCTGGCACATGGGTCCCTTCAGGGGGATGTAGAGAGAGCCGATGACTGTGGCCAAGGGGTGCTAAGCTGCTCTGGGTTTGCAGTGTGTGCGCTCAGGGAACAGTGGTTCTTTCATAAAGGTGACTTTTTAATAAACCACCAATTTCCTGTAATGAAACATTCAGGTCGGTGCTGGAGCTGGACACCGGCAGGTCAGGAAAAGAAACTCTGTGTCAAAGCATTGATCATGATTTCGATTTAGAAAATCTGGCTTTTCAAGGGACATATGACAGACATAGGCTGTGGGAATTGTAGGGAAGATGAGGTTGTCTCTGCTTGAATGTGTTAGAACTCTTGGTTGTAAGTGAAGGGACCCCAGTTCAATTTGGCTATATCACCTGGGCTCCCCGGCGTGTCACTAGCGGTAAAGAACTCACCTGCCAAAGCAGGAGATGGAAGAGACGCGGGTTCCATCCCTGAATAGGGAAGATCGCCTGGAGAAGGGAATGGCAACCCACTCCAGGATTCTTGCCTGGAGAATTCCATGGACAGAGGAGCCTGGTGGGCTATAGTCCCTGGGGTCGCAAAGAGTCAGACATGACTGAGTGACTTAGCACACATGCAGTGGCCCACAGCACTGAAAACTCCAGGAGTGGATATCAGGCATGGCTGCCTCTAGGAACTCAGGAAGTATCAGCCAGAAGCTCTTTTTGTCTTTTCATTTTTTGGATGGGTGAGGCTTATGAGGAGGCTTTCCTGGTGGCTCAGATGGTAAAGAATCTACCTGCAATGCGAGAGACCTGGGTTCAATCCCTAGGTCAAGAAGATACCCCAGAGAAGGGAATGGCAACCCACTCTAGTATTATTGCCTGAAGAATTCCATGTCCATCTGTGTTGGCATTTTCTCAGCCAGGCTCTCCCCTCCTGTGGCAAAATGCCCAGGCTTAACTCTCTGCCCCCTCAGTTACTCCAGAAACAGCGATGGTGACAGTGATCTGGAAACAGCTGGCACTTATTGTCCACTGTACTGGGAAATGCAGCACCCAGGGGGTTTACAAGGACCGATTCCTTTAATCTTCGACTCTTGGAAGGAAAGGGGTTGTGTCATGGGATGATAAAATTTGGGTTTAGAGCCAGACACTTGGGTTAAATTCCAGGTCTTCCTCTCACATCTGGTTGAACTTGAACCATGACTTCACGTCCAAGCCTCAGCTTTATCACCTACACAGTAAACGCCTCATTCAGATGAGGCCACTTCAGCCAGGCCTGTGACCCAGGCTGGCTTGTGTGTACTCAACAAACATTGACTATTTGCTTTACCAATTATTTGTAGCAATGTGGCAGGGGTCATGCGTACATAGCAGCAGTCAGCTCGGACTTTTAAAAACAGGCCCCGTTCAAATCTTCCATTTCCCCAGAAATTTTAACCAATATTTTGAAGTCAAACAGCATCCTTCGGACAGAGCTTTGGACTGGGGAAACCACACACACTCCTTTATAAGACGTGTTCCAGGCTGGGGTCAGGACCCCAACAGAGGAGCATTCCTTGGGGCCACTGCCACCGTAGCTGACCACCTGCTGTACAGTAGGTACCAGACAAGCTGCGTGGCAAGGGCAGCAGCCTCTCTGAGCAGGCGAGGAAGAAGCCTGGCCCGAGGTCCCTGCAGGCAAGGATGCTGAGCCGACACTGAGCCCACATCCTGATGCTGTGATGTCAGCCTTGGTGGCACCTCCTGAAGGCTCCAGCAACCACGCTTCTCCCTTGGCAGCGGCCTCCATGTGCCGCCCCAGCCTCATCTCGCGAGTAATGAGAGAGCTCGATGCTGCCTATTTTCTCTGCTGGTTTTCCTGGGAGAGGGCTTGCTTGCCACAAAATGGCCATCTAATGGCCACATTTAAAGACAGAAGCACCATCAGAGCCAGATGCGGGCGGGTCACTGATTCCACCTGGCTTTGCAAGGTAATCACCTCGTAACATGCAGGCTGGGATCTACAAAGACCGGAATGTTGCTGTCGCAGGAAGAGAGGTGCTGATAAAACATGTCTGGCTGCACGTGGAAGCAAGCGCCTGCGTCCACATTAGCGCCCTGAAGTGTACACCTGCCAGGACAGTGAGCTGGGCTCTTTCTCAACCGCCCTCCCCAGATAGTCCTTGCCTGGGCCGGCAGCCGGCTGCAGCGTCACAGGCAGACGGTCCTTAGGCACCATCTCGAAAGATAATTGGACATTTGCTTAATGGCCTCAATTTCTATTTCTGGCTCATGGATGCTTTTCCTGGCTTTTCCTTGGCTAAGAGACAACAAAAGCTCCCCTAAGAGACAGCAGCCCAGGCTCCTGAGGGCCACACAGATGCCAGCCACTGGAGCACTGCTGCAAAGGGACCCCAGGCCACCTGGGCAGCAAGAAAACAGAGGGGAAAATTAGCAGCCTCTGGGCTGGGGCCTGGCAAGGTCGGGGGAGAGGCCCTCTCTGCCAGCCCGGGGCCAGAGGGCGACATTACCCAGCTCTAGCCTGGCACTGGAGGCCCTTCTCAGGCCCAGACTTCTCCCAGTGCAGCCTCTGCCAATCAGTTCAGTGGTAACCTTGGACCCTCTAAGGACCACCACTCGAGAGCTCCTGCAGCCTCCCTAGGGGGCTGGTCCACAGGCAGTACCCCACCCTTTCTCCCCTCGGCCCCTGAATCCCTCGAAAAATGTCATGTCCTTGGCTGATTAAATAAGGACCCTGAACCGAGCCTTCCATGAGCACGGGTACAGGGGTGAGCCTTCTGGGTGCAGAGAGTGCTCCCCCACTGGGACGCAGCCTCAGCCATGCTTCCCCGAGATGAAGGGAACACAGGGCCTTGCCCACCCCCGCCCCTGCCCCGTGGCTCCACGTGCAGGCTCACAGCATCCACGTCAACACCACCTGTGGGCCACGCCAGGAGATGCTGATTCGCAGGAGTTCCTTCCATCCTGAGGGTTGTCCGTTTCTTAACGTCCTTCTAAGGTCGCTTGTGAGCAGCCTCGAACCTCAAGACTGTGTGCCTCCGGCCAGGCAGTCCTGAACCGGCCCCCTAGGCTGCCAGGACCTCTGTTCCTCCTTGGCCAGAGCTCTGGGGCAGCACTGGCCCCCACGCCTGCCCCCTCCCCAGCTGCCAGGTGAGGAGGCTCGGGGTTGGAGATGGGGAGTGGTTAGAGTAAAGGGTATCAATTCCCAGGCTCACAAGGCTCCCTGAAGACACAGAATGGTAACTGGACCCATGGGCAGTGGGAAATGGGGTACACACCCCTCCCAGCAGTTTCTAAGGCCTCTCTGAAGGTGTCCACCCACCCAGAGGTCCATTTGCTTGCTCCCCACCTTCCCTCCTCACCCCCACTGCCTTACTCCCCCAGGATCACACTCCCCAGCCCCCCACTCCACCCCTCCCTAATCCCCTCCCTGTAAAAGGGGAACATGGGCTCTGTGTGTCTCAGGCTCTGCTTTCTGGGGAGCCGAGGCCAGGACGGGCCCCACCAAGAAGTGACCCCGTACTGGGAGTCACTTCCTGCCAGGAGCAGGGCTATGACTGGCCCCCGCCACCCTGTCCCTGCTTCCTCCTGTGTCCCCCTGCTAGACACAAAGGCCAGGCCATACAAAGGCAAATCGCTCCGGTCAGGATAACCGACAGACAGCCCCTCACCCCAGTTCTCCAGAGCCTGTCATCCCCCCCTCCCCAGAAATTCTGGCCCATATCAATTCAGAGTCCAGCAGAGAAGCCGCCCCAAAACCCCTGGAAAGAGGGGACAGGTTTGAAAAGCAGTTGATGAAATGGAATTTAAATCATTCATTTGAATGTTAAATCATGAAGTTGGTTATTTTTATCACATACCTTGGGAGCTGAATATTTTGACATATTAATCAGTTCTCCAAAATGGCATTTATATCAAAATTCTGGTTGCTTTTGCTGAGCTTCTGTCCTGGCTGTTATAGTTTCTCTCCACCCTGGCTGGGTGAGAGGTGGATGCCAGTATTGACTTGAAACCCATCCCTCAGCTTCCTAGGACATCTCCACTCCCATGAACGGGGGAAGTGGTCCATTCCCTGGAGTTCCTTGGAGAAGTTTCCCAAACTTCTGTTCAGAGCTGGGGGAGGGGATGGGGCCGGGGCACGCCTGGACTGCACCCTTCACCCTTGTCCCTCCCCCATCTGCCCTCCCCCCATCATCATCTCCTTCCTCATTCTCCTTCCTGGAACTCACCAGCTCCCAACAACCTGTGCCAGGTTCTTACCTGTCTTGTCCACAGCCTTCCTCTTTTCTCACTGAGATGAAACTCTGAATGGACAAGGGATTTTGTCCCTTTATCTCACCACTTTCTCCCCAGGCACCCAGAAAATTTCCTAGTCCCTGGGAACTACCCAATATATATTCTGATGCTTCTGGATAAACTAGGTACCAACAAAAGAGAATAGCTGAATTTGTACATTATCAAAGGCCAACCCTTCAGCCCAGAGGAGGAGACTGTAAGGATGCGAGTCCACGCCAGTTTCCGCCCAGTGAGGGCTTGTCATGTCCCAGCCTCCGAGCGTCTCTCTACTCACAGTTCAGGATGAACAAGCCCTTGTTCAGAAATGCGTGAAACCTCAGTCCCTAGCCCTGTGCTGGGGCCAGCCCCTCACCTCTGTGCTCCAGCTGCTACCCTCATCTACAAGGGAGTCGGGTAAAGCCTTCTTTCCCAAACTGCTTCCAGGGCCCAGGGTTGATGACACTGCGTCTGCAGAGAGTGTCCGGAAATCACGTCCCCGTCATCACTGAAGGAGCACAAATGGAACCCCCAGTGAGGACGGCCATATCCATCACCCACACGGTGCACCAGAGAACTTGTCACTCAGTGGAAGCCCCATAGCAACCCTGTGGTTTGGGGACAAGTATTAACCCACTTGTTCATGAGAACCTACGTTGTAAGAGTCTTTCTCAACAGCCTAAATGCACAGAGAGCTGGCGCTGCATTCGCTCCTGCGGATGCCTTGGGGTGGCTCTGAGCCCCAGTCTAGCCTGGCCACTTCCCACCAGGGCCTTCCACTCTGTCCCACGTCCCCTTGGCCTTGGCTCATCCTGGGTGAGCCAGGGGTGCCCTCCACGCTCCCAGCTCCCATGCCTCTGCCCTCGTTCCAGTAGCCAGTGCAGCCCAGCAGTCAGCCTGAAATTAGCAGTGGGAAGCACCACTCCTCATGCTTCACTCCATTAATTTCAGGATGGCGCTGTGGTGCCTTAGTACCTGGACCCCCGAAAAGGCACCGCAGGGCTGGCTGTCTCTGCCCTACATCATCTGGGGTGCCTAGGATCGGGGCGACTAAGAGATGCAGATGCTAGCCATGGAATCTGGCTAGCATGAGCTGCAGGGGTAAGGACAGGCCCCAGGCAGCTTCTGGCACAACATGAGTCCTCAAAACTAGTCACAGACGGTGCATACTTTGTTGACGAGATGTGAGGAGGAGGGAAGTTCCTTTAACTCACAGCATGAGTTAAAAGAGCAGCTGGTGGAGGGGAAGTGTATCAGCTAGAATGCTGGGCTCATAAGAACTGCTCCAACCCAGAGAACTCACCAGAACGTATAAGAAGACCATAGGTCCAGGGGCAAGACTGGGGACAGGTTCCCCAGAGACCAGGAGAGAAATGAAAACTCTCTGCAGTGGGCAGTCTCTCCCAGAAGCCACTTGTTGACACGAGAGGCAAACGCCGTAGTGGGAATACCTGGTGGTTTGGCCTGATCGGTCTGCTACACCAGCCCTTTGGCGAAAACGTAGTTCCTGAAAAGGAAACCAGGCTGCAGAGAGGACGGAAAGAGGGACATGAGTGCACACAGTGATATAAGACGGAAAGAATTCTCACTGGATTCCAGCTCTGTTCTTTTCATCCAGGCATGTGCCGGACCCAGAGCTGCCTCTCAGTGGAGAGAGCTCAGGTTTCCCCCACCCTCCACCCCACAAAGCAACTAAACACTTGTGGGCAAACACCTGAATACCAAACAGTGCTGCGTGTCTCTCCTCTGAAACAAACAAGCAGTTCCTTGCAATTTTTGTGCCTACAAAGTCCTGCACAGTCTTTGTTTACCGAGGCATTTAAAGATAGCTGATTCCCTCCAAGCTCCTAATAGTGTGAATTCTTTTACCACTTTAAATAGAGTTTATAATGTATTGTTTTTGATTTTCAGCAACCATATTTATTTAGCAATTAAGGGTATTAGTGCTGCTAAGTGATTGTGAAAAATGAACATGATGGCTGGAATAATGCAGTACGAAGGCTTGTTCTGTTAAACGGGAATCCAGATCACACAGCTTTATCCCAGTCCTCTAGTCCCTGAGTCCCCCAGTTAACTAGAAGCACAGACAGTATACTTCTTCCCATCCTAAATAGATTCTCTTCTCTATTAATTCCAAAAAGTTTTACACTGGTCACCATATTCCCAAATTGTCCGTGCAAATCATGGTACCTTGGGTGCCCTGTGTGGCCTGGAGACTCTGCCTAAGGGCTTTTCTGTTGTGGGGTCAAGCAGGAAGGGACAGAGGGTGGATTCCCAGAAGCAGACCTTCAGTTCAGTTCAGTCACTCAGTCGTGTCTGACTCTTTTCGACCCCATGAATCACAGCACGCCAGGACTCCCTGTCCATCACCAACTCCCAGAGTTCACTCAGACTCACGTCCATCGAGTCCATGATGCCATCCAGCCATCTCATCCTCTGTCGTCCCCTTCTCCTCCTGCCCCTAATCCCTCCCAGCATCAGAGTGTTTTCCAGTGAGTCAACTCTTCACATGAGGTGGCCAGAGTACTGGAGTTTAAGCAGAACTTAGCCAACAAGAAACAGGGGTCGAGGGAGATAGCCTGATTTCCCTGCCCCTCCACCCCTCGGCTGGGACAGCGTTGGCAGAAGGGGAAATGTTCTGAATCAGGAAGCCAGTGGCTCCCATGGGAATCCACAAATAAATCTTAGCCTGGGTCTTAGGTATTTCCCAGGGAGATCTAAAGATCAGAGGATACAGGAAAGAGCTGCCAGTCCCATCAGATATGAGGAGTGAGTACCTGCAGGCCCCTCCCTCACTTTCTACCCCTCCCCCCGCAAGTGGTCCGGGTGGCAGGACTCACCACCCTCCCCTGGCCTTTGTTCTTGAGGCTCCGGGAAGGAAAGAAAAAAAAAGCAAATTCCGTTCAATCACCATAACCTGTCCTTGCAGAAGCATAAAAGTAACTGATTGCTTATTTTAAACACCTAACCTATCTATTGCAGCAGCAACTCAGAAAATCTGATAAGGTGCTAATGGAAAATGTGTCATTCACGAATATCCATTTTAAAAACATACTTATGTCACACTTCATATATAGGTCAAAATTAATGTTATGTTGGAAACATTTTTCAAAGTATAATTATCTGGACTCATGAAGTAAACCAAATTCCTATTTGGTTTACTGTCTTGGATTTCAGCCACACACAATCCCAAATTGTCCAGTGCAAATCATGGTACCTTGGGTGCCCTGTGTGGCCTGGAGACTCTGCCTAAGGGCTTTTCTGTTGTGGGGTCAAGCAGGAAGGGACAGAGGGTGGATTCCCAGAAGCAGACCTTCAGTTCAGTTCAGTCACTCAGTCGTGTCTGACTCTTTTCGACCCCATGAATCACAGCACGCCAGGACTCCCTGTCCATCACCAACTCCCAGAGTTCACTCAGACTCACGTCCATCGAGTCCATGATGCCATCCAGCCATCTCATCCTCTGTCGTCCCCTTCTCCTCCTGCCCCTAATCCCTCCCAGCATCAGAGTGTTTTCCAGTGAGTCAACTCTTCACATGAGGTGGCCAGAGTACTGGAGTTTAAGCAGAACTTAGCCAACAAGAAACGGGGGTCGAGGGAGATAGCCTGATTTCCCTGCCCCTCCACCCCTCGGCTGGGACAGCGTTGGCAGAAGGGGAAATGTGCTGAATCAGGAAGCCAGTGGCTCCCATGGGAATCCACAAATAAATCTTAGCCTGGGTCTTAGGTATTTCCCAGGGAGATCTAAAGATCAGAGGATACAGGAAAGAGCTGCCAGTCCCATCAGATATGAGGAGTGAGTACCTGCAGGCCCCTCCCTCACTTTCTACCCCTCCCCCCGCAAGTGGTCCGGGTGGCAGGACTCACCACCCTCCCCTGGCCTTTGTTCTTGAGGCTCCGGGAAGGAAAGAAAAAAAAAGCAAATTCCGTTCAATCACCATAACCTGTCCTTGCAGAAGCATAAAAGTAACTGATTGCTTATTTTAAACACCTAACCTATCTATTGCAGCAGCAACTCAGAAAATCTGATAAGGTGCTAATGGAAAATGTGTCATTCACGAATATCCATTTTAAAAACATACTTATGTCACACTTCATATATAGGTCAAAATTAATGTTATGTTGGAAACATTTTTCAAAGTATAATTATCTGGACTCATGAAGTAAACCAAATTCCTATTTGGTTTACTGTCTTGGATTTCAGCCACACACATTTCACTGGAAGGGTCTCGCCGTCAGACTGTAGGCTGAGTTGATGCGCTACTCAGGGTCCACCAGCCTCTGCCCAGATCTCTGCTTAGTCACCTCACCCTCCATGAGAAGCAAGCACCCTTCCTCTGCCTGGCCAGATGTATCCCCTCCCGCTGGTGTCATCAGCTCTGAAGCCCATTGGCCTCACATCCTGCAGCAGCAAGAAGCCCCTGTGGCATCCCAGGCACACAGACGAGCGCTCATCTGCTGACGGGTGTCCAGCTGGGGGACCGTCTTCCAGAGACAGATGGGACTCGCTTCCCCACATTGTTGCGCTTTACCTGGGGTCTGCAAAGGGGGAGCTGGTGAAGAAAGCAAGAGCTGTTTTACCCTCTCTGATTTCTAAAATTCAAGTAAAAGAGACAGGCAATGAGGCCAAAAGCATAAGAAACTATAGATACCCATCTTGAGAAACGAGTTGTCCCGGGGACCTTCCTAAGCAAGATTAAATGGAACAGAAAAGACGGCAGGACACCCTGGGGCCTCGAATTTGGTGGTTAAATGTGGGTGGGTACCCACACAGCCAAGCCAGGACTTCTGATGATCAGACGCCCTCACCGCACTCCTCACTTCAGCATTCAGACCCTTGGGTGCATCCAGACCCCTTGGGCTCCGGAGGCGCTGTCCTCTGCTGCCCCCTGGTGTCTGGAAGATTGCCCACATGGAACAGAGACACCAGGGATACTTGCTGGATTTAGAGCCAACAGGAACAGCCAACCCTAAAGGAGCGAGCTTTCTGCCTGCCATGGATCGAGCAGGGGACAATTTCAGGGCACAGGCCCACCCACTCCACCCCAGCAGCCCCCACCACTGACAGGTGGAGAAAAGTTAGACAAGTCACCTTGGATTCCATCTCTTTCCATTGCGGCCCTAGTAACCTGCATCGTGGAGCTGTTAACCCCAGCAGGGGTCATCCTTGCAAGAGCCAGTTCCAAACCCTAAGGTGTTGTGCAAACGAGCTGGTGATGATGATGGAAAAGACACAGCAGGTGTTTCAAGTCCATTTCAAACAAATAAAGGCTAAAGTCCAAAAAGAAAGGATAGATTTCTATTTATGGAAGGTTCAGAGGACAGAACAGACCCTGTTGTCAGAAAAGCCTGGGCCCCCGGTGAGCCCTGACCCTAACACCCCTTCTGGACAGTATGTCTTTGGGGGGTCAATGTCCCATTTCAAAGTGAGCATGCCAACTTTTAATCAGACAGTCAGTTGGCAGAGTAACAGCCAGACTGGCGTGGATGAGGCCAATGTCTGTTGCATCTCTCCGGCCGGCGAGTGACATGCTTAGCTAAGCCTCTCTGCCTCTGGTTCCTTGGTGTGAAGGGAGAGAAGGACATGACCTCGGTGCTTTTCTACTGTTTGAGCTGCAGAACTATGTTTTCAAGCAGAGCCCTGCACACACTGAAGTCAACGTGCCTTATCCACGGCAGGCACCACATAAATGTTGTAAATAGACACCTCTGCTACAGTGAATGCCTTCCTCCACCCACCTCAGCCCGTCCCCTTCGGTGTCACCCTGAACACGTCTGAAACGCCCCAGCAACACGACCCCTGGCACTGCTGTCCCGCTGCAGAAAGTCTGGGCACACAAGACTCCAACCAGCAGGTTTCCCATCTGCCAGTCTGTCCTCCCCACCAGACACAGGCCTCAGTTTCTTTGGAAATGTGTCTTACTGCCCTTGTTTGAACGAGATGGCCTGAACGTATGTGCAAAATCAAATCATAAAAAAAGAAACCTCTCCAGAAACTGCTTAAACGGCCACGAGCCCCAGCTCCCATAGACCACAGAGATGCTTGTTGGATTTTCCTTTTGAAATCACACCTGGTGCAGCCACAGGAGTCCAGAGCCAGCCACCTCCCAGCTCAGAAACCATTCCAACCATCTGCTGATGCCACCTGGCCGTAGGGCTTCCAGAACCATGTGCTCTGAGTCGTGACCAACATGTGATAAAGTCCTGATTCTGTTAGGAAGATCCCCTAGAGAAGGGGAAGGCTACCCACTCCAGTATTCTGTCCTGGAGAATTCCATGGAATGTATAGTCCATGGGGTTGCAAAGAGTTGGACACAACTGAGCAAGCTGCACTTTCTGCACAAACACCCACCGGTGTTAGTAGAGCAGGTGAGTGTGTCAGTTTAGGGGAGATGAAGTGTGTCACCTTAGAGGGAGATGAAAGACCTCTGCTCTTTAATGTTATTATTAAGGTGGCTCAGATGGTAAAGAATCTGCTGGCCATGCAGGAGACCCAGGTTTGATCCCTGGGCCAGGAAGGTCCCCTGAAGAGGGGCATGGCTACCCACTCCAGTATCCTAGCCTGGAGATCCCATGGACAGAGGAGCCTATCGTGCATGATGTCACAAAGAGAAACGACTGAAAGACTACTCTAAGGTGCCATTCACCTAAGTCTTTGTGCCTGCCCTTGGTTGATCTTCCCCAAGAATCGATCAGTTTAGGGACATCCTCACAGCTGTTCACTTGCTGTTGTCACTATGGCAAGTGAGGGTAGTGGGCAATAATTAGATAAGAGATGACCAGCTTTTCCCTAGAGAAGACCAGGATGACCTCCTTACTCTACTCCTGTGACCAAAGACAGGGGGGACCCAGGCCAGACAGAGCTCCACACAGTCAGCCCACACCAGCAGCCTCTCCCCTCCACCCGCCTCCCCAACTCCCTGCAGCCCCACCTAGGAGCACTTCCTTAGAAACCACCTACCCGTGAACCATCTACAGGGTCTGCCTCCAGGGCCTCCTCTCTCTTCAACCATGCAGGGTCAGCCTGGGCTAATGAAGCTTCCGGAGACTTTCAGAGACTGTACCTGCATTCAGGGCTCTGCACCCCTGGACAGACACAGGCATAAATCCTCTCCCTACATTTGGCCCTGCTGGCTGTGGGGACAAGCTTTTCTGTCCAAAGAGTGACAGGAGCTGTCTTATTGTCTTTAGCAGCCCCGGGAAATCCCAGTGCCTTCCCTCCAGCGAGGGTCCCATGGGACAGAGGCAGAGTGGGGGACAGAGTCTCCAAGTCAGCCTGGGAGATGTGGCTATTCAACAACCATTCCAAGAGTAAGCATGGAGATCTGGGCGGGCGCCGGGCAGGAACACTCGTTTTACTGGGGAAGCGAGCCTCATCTCATCTTATCTGGTCCTTAGGGTAGGATGCTGCGTTGTCCTGCCCACCAGGGTCCTGTAGGTCACCAGAACCCCGGGCACGCATGCATGCCAAGTTGCTTCAGCTGTGTCCCACTCTTTGCAACCCCATGGATTATAGCCCACAGGCTCCTCTGTCCATGGGATTCTCCAGGCAAGAATACCGGAGTGGGTTGAGCGACTTGCACTTTTGGGTTCTGAGGGAGAAGCAGGGGTGATGGAGGCAGGCCCTGGCCCTGGAGGAGCCCCACTGTGACACGGCATCTTGTTCTAAGGGCAGTCAGCCCCTGCAGGGTTTCCCACATGGAGGCAGGATGAAGCCCACCTCCTGGATGCTGTCAGCCTGGAGCCCCCAAAAAGAGACTCTGAGTCAAAGACTTGTGGGGCTGTGGTCCCAGGAGCAGGGGGGAAGAACAGGGGTGAGCAAGGCAAGAGGGAAGTCCACCTCCCCAGACTCAGGCCCACAGACTCTCAATCAGGAGGCACATGATGACTAAGAACCCTCAAGACCCTCCTCATTAACCCCTTGGCTCCCTGGAAGGCTGACCTCCCCAGGGGTCCAGGTGGGAGGTGTAGGGCCATGTGGGACAAGGATGTCCGGCACTGAGGCATCAGGGGAGGACTGAGCAGGGGAGGACAGAGCCCAGGCCCAGTCGGACCGCACAAGATCACAGCCTGCCTAGCTCAGGTCATCACAGCCATGGCTGAAGCAGGACAGGGCCAGGACTGAATGGGTGCCCAGGAGGGTCCCATCCAGAGACCAGAGGGATGTGGGGAGAGCCCAGGCCCTGCCTCTCCAGGAGCAGGCCTCTGAATGGGCGGACATGTGGTGGACTGACAGAGGTCTCACAGGTATATTGTAGAAGTAGATAAGAACCACTATAGGTCAAAGAGGATAGAGTAACTCCAGACTCAGAGAGGTCTCGAAAAACCAGAAATAGCTAAAGAGAAGGTAGAGAGAGCACTGGACCAGAATTTCTCTAGCTTCTGGAATTAACATACTTCTCCAAACTTTACTTGCCATCAATCCCAATTCACAACTGATTTCTGCGTCCACCTACCTCCCCCACTGAGGAGCAGGATGAAGAGTTATGTTAACAAGGAGAGCGTAAAAGGCTTGAGCAGATAGTTAACAGGAGGTTGTATGAAAAATGACAAGCACAGCAGAGAATCTGGACGAACTCATGACCAGTAAGCACAACTTAAGAACACACTTCAGTTTTCAAATCTTTTCTAAGATTAGAGATAACGTGCTATGCATGCCTGCTCACTAGTGTCTTTCTAGTTTGTGAACCCATGGACTGTATCCCACCAGGCTCCTTCAGTCCACGGAATTTTTCCAGCAAAAATACTGGAGTAGGTTGCCATTTCCTCCTCCAGGGGATCATCTTGACCCAGGGATCGAACCCATGTCTCTTGTGTCTCCTGCACTGGCAAGTGTGTTCTTCACCACTGCATCACCTGGGATACCTAGAAAGAATTTGGGAGCAAAGTTAGTCTTCATACCAGTAACATATTGAAAAATCAGCACATGCTTGCAAATCCTAGGTTATATCCCAATAATATTTGAGAAATGGGGTTAAACTTATTAATTAACCAAGCCCATTATCAGTATGAATGCTGAGGGGCTTTGTCATTCCTTCCTCGTCTCATGCCTCTCCTTGCGTGTTTCCAGATTACTATAGATGCTTCCTTTCAAAGGAATAAACCTCTGGACAAAGAAAAATGAGCACATACCACGTTAGATACAAGGTATGGGTTGCAGGGTCAATAAATTCTGACATTTTAGGTTCTCAAGTGGAGAAAGGAAAATAGGGAGTGGGAAGGATTTTTTTAAAAAATTTAAACTGAACGTGAAGAGCTTGGTGACTTGGGGCATTAAATTCTTAGTTTCCAACTGAAGATGGTGTTCCTGTCTCTATGAATTTCTGTTATATACTATAACAGGATTTGTGAAGTTTTATTTTCTTTTTAAATTAAAGAATGCTTTATTGCTTTACAAGATTAAAAAATAAAGCCAAGGACAAGATTCCACTATATCCCCCAGGGCAGAAAAACAGACATTGTCAAACGCTGGCAAGGTACCAACAGAGGAGAGCGCGTGACTTTGGAACTTGTGTCAACAGAACCACCTGGAAACTGACACTTTCCTGTAAAGTCGTACCTCTGTTGTCACTGTAACCTAACAGCTCACACCTGCGTGCATATTCAAAAAAAGAGAAAACCAGTGTCCAGAGACAAAAGTTCCCAGGCTCTGCATCGCCGCGGGCGCGACTCAGTAACTGGACGGAGGGTTCTGACTTCAGCCCCAGCCTGGACAAGGCAACAAAACATTATTCAGACAACAGCAGCCTGACGGGAAAAAAAACACCACCACCTGCGACAGCAGGAACAGGAAGCCAGTCTGGGCACAGGGATCCCAGGGTGGGGAGCAGGCTGGGTGGGAAGGATCACAGGAGAATCCTGGGATGATGAAGACCTCTTCTATCTCGTCTGGGTGATGCTCACACTGATACGTGAAATTTTCAAAGCTCATCAAACTGCAGGATCTGTGTACTTTACTCTGTGTCAGTTATGTTTAAATCTTAAAAAATGATAAATGTGGGCCCCTGACCAACCCAGGCTCAGACATGCAGGCCCCTGGACTGTGTCCCGCTGATGAGGCAGGGAGGTTTGCATGGTGTTTGCCCACCTGTCTCAGGTCCCAGGGCAGCAGCTTCAGTTCCTGTGTGAACAAATGAAGTCAGGATCACGACATCCCCTGGCTTCAGCCCCACACTGCTTTGTCACTGCTCCCACCGATTTCATCCTGACCTTTCCAAGTCACTAAGTATTGAACACCAGGTCTGAGGGCAGGACCATCCGTCCCACTGGACGGGCCTCACCCTGTGTTGGGGGAGGTGGTCTGGGTCTGGGTCTAGGGACCACGCTGCCCGCATCCAGAGTCAGCTGAAGTCCCTTTACTGCTCCATGCCCCAGTGTGCTTACCTGTAAGGTGGGGACAATGTGGGTACCTACCTCACAAGGGCTGCAGTGGAGGTCAAAGTGGATCATTTCTGCTGTGTGCTTATGGGGCTTGCTCAGTAACATTTTACTGTTTTCATCTCTGCTGGGCACATTGTGTCTTTCTAAGTTTCTATAAATAAGGCTGCAGTGAACACCTGTGATTTTACTTGTTCTGAAATATTTCCTAAAGACACATTCCTGGAAGTGGAAACCCTCTCCAATAAGTTGCAAAGCTGCTTTCCAGGAGTCTTCTAAGTTCTACTGTGACCAAAAAGATGAGACAGGACCCATTCGTTCCCCATACCCGTGCAAGACTGTGCATTGCTGTGGGGGCTTTTTGTTTGTTTCGGGGTTTTTCAGCTCTGTCATGTGGCATACAGGGATCTTGTGCCCCCTGCATTATGAGCACAGAGTCTTAACCACTGGACCACCAGGGAAGTCCCGACTGTATTTATACTTGTTTGCAAAGCTTTCCCATTGTTGGCAAAAACACTTCCTCATGCCGCCTTCTTTTTTATTAACAGTGCTTTCCAACATGAACTGACCATCTGTTTTAATTTGCATACACAGTACCTTTCATGGCTTTACTCCACATTTCCATCCGGGTGTTCACCCATTTAACACAGAAAGACTCTTCATATGTGACACGTGTTAACCATTGCAGGATAACTGTGGGATTTATCACCCGGATGAGGGCACCAGGTAAGTACAAAGGTGGCAACGGATAATGTCACAGGACCACAGGCCTGAACCAGCCTCTCTGGAGCAGATCAGGGCTGCGGCCGTCTAGCCATCTGCCTCTCACTGCAAATGTTCCTGCTGTTCTGCAGACCGGGGCTCACAAGGCACTCCGTCAGCTCGGGGACAGAAACCACAGTTGCCACCACATGGGCGTCTGGCTCCAGCCAGCTGGGCTTGCAGCTGGGTTGTCGCCAACCACGCTGAGCCCCCTGCACAGCATGCTCTGGGTCAACGAAAATGCTTGAGGAAAAATAAATGGCCCTCCTCTGAGATGTCATGCTAGCCTAGTGGACCTGCAACCAAGATGGCTCTTTGTCCTCAGTGTCACCCAAGTTAATTATGGGGTGGGGGGTGGGCGGTTACAGAATGAGCTACTGATGTACAACACAGTACCTTTCATGGCTTTACTCCACATTTCCATCCGGGTGTTCACCCATTTAACACAGAAAGACTCTTCATATGTGACACGTGTTAACCATTGCAGGATAACTGTGGGATTTATCACCCGGATGAGGGCACCAGGTAAGTACAAAGGTGGCAACGGATAATGTCACAGGACCACAGGCCTGAACCAGCCTCTCTGGAGCAGATCAGGGCTGCGGCCGTCTAGCCATCTGCCTCTCACTGCAAATGTTCCTGCTGTTCTGCAGACCGGGGCTCACAAGGCACTCCGTCAGCTCGGGGACAGAAACCACAGTTGCCACCACATGGGCGTCTGGCTCCAGCCAGCTGGGCTTGCAGCTGGGTTGTCGCCAACCACGCTGAGCCCCCTGCACAGCATGCTCTGGGTCAACGAAAATGCTTGAGGAAAAATAAATGGCCCTCCTCTGAGATGTCATGCTAGCCTAGTGGACCTGCAACCAAGATGGCTCTTTGTCCTCAGTGTCACCCAAGTTAATTATGGGGTGGGGGGTGGGCGGTTACAGAATGAGCTACTGATGTACAGTCCCTCGTCTCAAGTCAGTGCCTTAGAGACGCCGCTAAAGTCTGAGCAGGGAGGGCCCACTCCCCAGGCAGGTGCAGGACAAGCCCTGCCCAGCAGCTCATGGAGACCCTGCCCATCCATCAGTTTCACAGTGGGAGTGTCACATGAAGTATCTCCTGGCGGAAACTCCAGCCTGGTCTCTCTCTACTGGCACCCCCAGCTCCCCAGGGTCGTCCCGGACACCAAGCTCCAGCAGACTCTACTCCTGGCCAAGCTTCCTGCCATGTGGGGACCACAGTCCTCCTCCCCAGGCCAGGGCAAACCCGATTCTTGCTCAGGGAGCCCCAGGGAGAAGCTGAGCTCAGATTTCCTCCCCAAAAGCCTCTCTTATTCATCTCTTCTTGTCAATGGTATCTTTAATGTCTCCAGAGCAGAATATTTTTTTAATGCCCTTCATCTTTACAATAAAATCAATTTCAAAGATAAGCATGACTGCAGAGCTACAGAAGTAAAGACAGTGGGGATGGGCATGCAACCTTGCCCAGCACCCCTCCAGCACCAAAACCCAGACAGCTTCCTGTCTCAGGGAAATCCTGAGATGTCGCAGGGACTGAGAAGGGTGAAAATGCCCTGAGCACATGGATTTAGCCCTTACTGTTTTGAGCCGACCTCTCAGGAAGGACGTGCCCAGAGTGATGGGGTGGGAGCCACACAGAACCGACTGGCTGGCAGGAGCGCCGTCCATGACTAAGGAGACCCTGGCCTATTGGTCCACGCCGGATGTCTCCCCTCTGACCACAGATGCACTTCCCGGAACCTTCCTCACCCACCCCAGCAGCGCCTCTCTCCAGAGCCCTCCCGAAGCCCCATCCTCCCTGCATGGGGCCGGAGTGTCCACCAGGGGCTCAGGTCCCTTTAAGAAGACAGCCTGAGGCTGAGCAACCCTCTGAGAGGGGGCCAGACAGGACCACAGCTCCGTGGGCAGCATCGGCGGCTGCTTTGGGGGAGCGGCCAGGATGACCACCCTCACCTGCAGGAGGAAGGGCGTAGCCCCCCCGCCAGGGTGACGCTGCACTACTGCCCGGGTCCAAGTGGACGGAGTAAGATGACGGGGGCGGCCCCCGGCCAAAGGCAATGGGATAGACACAGGGCGGGGGACATGCAGAAAGGGTGGGCTGAGGACCCACGCAGGGGCAGCTGCTCCTCACAGCTCATCGATTCTGGCCTTGTCGGCACGTCTCATGGTCCTCGTGATGCACAGACTGAAGAATAAATTGTTTATTCCTGACGCGTAGCTTTCCAACCTGCTAACCGACCACAGGAGATCTTCCTTGCTGACAACACTTCTCCTCACCCTTGACAAACGTAAAACAATTTAGCGTTCAGTGAAGAGGCGGTAGGAGCCCCGTGTCGCAGGCTCCAGCCCACCGCGCGGAAGGTCTGAGCCAGTCACATCCTGCCCCCCATAACCAGGGCAGGACTCGCAAGGACAGACCCCTGGACCCCAGCAAGTCTTAGTGGGGGCACGTCTTAGCCTGGAACGTGTGTGCTGCTGGGAACAGACCTCCAGCTTCACACTGGACACCCACACGCCACCCACACGCACACACTTCCCTTCAATTTGCCTGCCAGTCTTTGAAAATCTGCTATTTAAGAAAGATGAAATAAAAGATTTTAACCACTTAATACAATTCCTCTGAATTATTCACCCTCTTTCCACAAATAACAAAGAAATTGTCTTGTGAGTTGGGTTGAGACAGCCCCTGGCAGGAGTGGGGATGGGGGGTGGTGGGGGAGTGGTTTTCCACCTCCTGTTTGACCTTGAACACCGAGGCCCATCAAAGCCACCTTCCAATTTAAAATTCCAGGGACAGGAAGCGAGGCCGAAACCACAGTCAGGTGGGTGCGTCCAGGATGACTGACGGCACGTGACCTGACCTCTCTGACACGCTCACATGGGGGTGTCATGACAGCGAGCACTGCCCCTTGGGCAGGGGCCGCTTGTGCCCCCCACGCAGAGCTTGGAGGCACAGACCACCCAGGGGCCTGCTCCATCAACAGCCCCTGGTGGGCAGCAGCAGAGACCCCCACCGCGGCAGCAGGGGCCAGCAGCACGACAGCCAAGCCCCAGAGGACAGTGTCCGACCAGAAGTAACCAGATGGGAGGCTGTGCATTTGAACTCAAGAGATTAGTCACTCAGAAATGAGATGGCAGAGACTTGAACTGTTGGCACTTCTGATGGGAAAGTCCTAGGTTTTGAGTTCACCGCAAGCTTCATAGGAACCAACACTGTGACGTGCTAGAGAGATGTTAATTAACAAGCTAGGCCCTTCGCATGCGAAGAATTTCTATGGCCCATCACCCCTGTGTCTGGAGTACCCATCTTCCCGTGTCTGTCTTGCCCATCACTCCGAGCCTGTCACTCCTTCTCCTAAGCTCAGATACGTTCACAACTGTCTGCGAGGCCTCTCACCTCAATGCACACAGACCCTTAAACCTGAACTATGTGCACTGACCCCCGTTACCCACCCAGCACACCCACACCCACAATGCCTGCAGCCCATTTTCTGGGTCTCCAGGCGCCCCAGCTTCAGTCCCTGAACCTCATCTCACCTTCATCCATGTCTCTCCCTCACCTCCTGACAAAGCCTCTTTCCAGGAAGCCCCTGCTGACCTCCACCGCACCCCACCCCGGGCTCAGCATCAGCACCTTCTACCTGGACAGTGGCTTCCAATATGGCCCCTTTGCTTCATCCACCAAAGAGTATCCAGAACGATTTTTCAAAATGCAGTTCTGATTGTTATCAAACCCCTTCACAAGATCCCAGCTCCTGTAGAATAAAGTGCAAGTCCTGTAGCCAGGCCCCTGGGGCCCTCATGATTGGCACCTGCCATCTCATCCAGGCTGAAGGCCACAGTTTCATCTGAGCCAGACTCTCCTGGGGATGGCACCTCAGGCCCTCCAGCCCCTAGTCCAGCAACCAGAGTGAAGGTGAACTCTGGCACATCCCTGGTCACCCAGTCCCACTCCCGAAGCTCTGTCCTCCTCTCCACCCCGATGCACCTACACAGCAACATTCGCACTGGGCAATGAGTCTGTTTATGGTTCACTCTGGCCCACGAGACTGAGCAATGTGAGGACAAGACATGTCCTGTGTTTGTAACTCCAGCATCATGCTTCGAGCCTTCACGTGCCCACTAAAGAAAAGGATCTAATTAAGCCACACTTAGCGCATGAGTGGACGGACAGATGGGCCCCGCCACCATCCCTTTGCTTATTGCACTGCTCCCTCCTGCTTACACCAGTGAAGCCTCCCCCAGGCATCTTCTCGGGTGCCATTTATAGCAGCAGGACTCCCCTTCCAAGGCTTCCCTGTGTGCAAATGTGTCTGGAGGGGGTGAGTGTTTCCAACAAGCTTCTTGAAGCAGAGACGCCTCCGGACACAGCAACATTGCCTCCTAAGGCGACTTCTGAAGCAGAGGCCCCAGCTGCTGGAGGATAAAGGGGCCTTATCCAGATGGGTAAATGAGCCCAGGACCAGAGAGGAGTCATCGTGTGTCATCTCTTGTAGGAAAACAAGGCCGTGACGGAGAAGAAAGTGAGGGGCCTGCCACCCAGAGAAAATTACAAACAGACCTCCTGGACATCCATAGCTGTGCTGCCAAGCAGCTCTGACTATGCAAGGAGAGGAATCCCAGATCCTAGAACCATCACAACTGAAATGGGAGGGAACTTCACTGATGGCAAGTCAACATCTTATTCCCCTTCAGAGCATCTGGCAGTGGAAGCAAAGGCTTTTATCTCATGAACAGGACTTGATCTAGATGAGCAGTCAGTGTATTTTATCTTTTCAGAGGACATCCCAACAGAGCTTAAACACCAACTCTGAAAATACCTTCCCAGGGTGGCAGCCCTAGGGGCTGTTCCTCTGCCCTGCCCCAACACACTCCCCACCCCGCCCCATCATGACTCAAAGGTGAGAATTACCTGAATTTCAGTGGAAGATTTATTACACCGCTACCAAGAGACTTTTTATATTGAAGCCTTTTGTTTGGTTGTTCTGCCCTCTTGACAAATCAGAGAGTCAATAAGGCAACAGCCGAAGAGATAAAAAGGTGAAACATTTTCAGGACTTCCCTGGTGATCCTGTGGCTAAGACTCTGTGTTCCCAATGCTGGGGGCCCAGGTTCAATCCCTGGTCAGGGAACTAAATACCACGTGAGTTTGCATGCCACAACTAAAAGATTCCACATGCTGCAGTGAGGATCCTGTGTACCACACCTAAGACCCCATGCAGCCAAGTAAATTAAAAAATGAAAATATTTAAGAAAAAGTTGAAATATTTTCAAAGAATCATTATTATATTGTAAGCAGTGCTTCAGCCTAATTTAATACACAGTTTAGGTTTTCTAATAGTCTTGGCTTAACAGTCACTCTAAGTGAGCAAAAAATGGATGTAAAAGAAAAGAGAAAGGAAAAGGGGAGAAATAATTTAACGGTCCTCTGGGTGCTGACTTGTGACCACATAATAGATTAGGAAACTGAGGTTTAGAAAAGCTTTTTAAAGCTAACCGAGGTCATAGTCACTGAGCTTTGATGGCAGAATGCAAGACCGTCTATTATCAGAGGGGATGAGGGGTACAAGGCCCCAGGATTGCAGAGGCAGAGGTACCTGGCAGGAGAGGGGGTGGTCTGTCCAACACAGAACCCACCAGAGGACAAGGACAGAGGTCTGCCTGCCCCCAGGACATAGTGATCATCGCTGATGCTCGACAGAGACTTGGGAGCAATCATGAATGAGGAAACCAACCATTTCAATCTAGAATCAATGACAACACCAAAAAGTGAGGAGAGGGGATCTGTGAAGACAAAAGAGAAGGGAATGATCAAATTCAAAAATATAAAGGTGCTCAACATGCTGAAATGGACAAAAACCGAAGGAACGAGAGACTCTCAAATATGACCGCAGAGTTCTAGTAAAGTACAAAGTGGAATTTCTGAAGATGAGAAATATAATCATTGAAATTTAAAACTCCATGGGTTAAAGAGCAGAAGAAATTTAGCTGGAGAGAGAAAAAGTCTCAACTGAGGAGCAGAGTGACAAAATTGCACAGAAGTCATACCTGGGAGAAAAGAAATGCAAACTAAGAAAAGCCTAATGGTGGAAATCCTACCGACAAAGATAACAAAACAGTCACGTCTGGAATAGGCCAGTGGACCTGTCCGCAGTGAGGCAGCCGTAACTGGTGAAAAACATTTTTAAACAGGGGCGTCAGTGCCAAGTGCTGGCGGCACTGCTGCTGGGGGTGAAGGTCGGTCGAGCTGCTCCAGAAAGCAGCCTGGCAGTTTCTGGAGAAACTGAAAATACACCTACCCAACCACTCACCAATCCCCTGCCCCCAGGAGAAATGGACATTTATAGCAGCATTTTTCATAACAGCGAAACCCGGACAGAATGTACCACAAATCAGCACGTAATGGACAAGCAGACAGAACCCTACTCCTCAGTAAAAGGGAAGGACACTGACACAGGAACCACAGGTTCACCCCAGGGACATCACAGGACACAAAAGAAGCGGGCTGGGAAACTGTTCAGCCGAGCAAGTCCCCCACGCAGAGCTGTAGGTGGCCAGGCCAGTCTCTGGGGACAGGATCAGAGTACAGTGCCCGGGAGCCAGCAGACTGATGCCGGGACCCGTGGGACCCATGGCTCTGTTCCGAGTGCCTGGATCTGCAGAATTTCATGGAATCATCCACTTACGATCTTACATCTACTGCACGTAAATGTGCCCTCAATCAGGTAGAAGTAGCAAGCCTCAGAGATCAACATTTCAATAAATCTGGACTTGGAGTCAAGGGGAAGAAGTGGCCCAGGGAAGCAGGCTGACAGCCTGGGGTGCCTGCCTCAGGCAGACCCCACCTCCTCCACCCCACGAATCACGGTGAAATTCGGCTTGTCGCCCTTCGGCCCTTCTGGTCCTGCGGGCAGAGGCAGGGGCTGCAGGTGCAGGTGGAATGGGCAGGTAGCTGCTGCAGGGGCCACGTGCTGATGATGTCTGTCCCCCCGGCCCCCACCTCGAGAGGCCAGGCAGCCTCAGGCCCCAGACCACCGAGCCAGTGGAAGTCAGTGGTTCCACCTATACCTGTGTCTGTGAAGATGCCCCCACATCGGACCCTCTAGGGGTAAGGTTCCCACCTGGGCCTTCAAATGGAGGGGCAGGGAATGGGAAGTGGGGTGACTGACCTTCCACTCCATAGCTTCCAAGCAAAAGTCAGGACCCAGACCCCACCCAGCCTTCGAGGTCATGGCCAAACTCATATCTCCAAGCTCAACCCCTTGGTTCCCTTATTTTTTTATTGGACCACAGTTGATTTACAATGTATTAATTTCTGTTGTACAGCAAGGTGAATCAGTTATACATATACATATATCCACTCTTTTGGATTCTTTTCCCATAAAGGCCATTAAAGAGTATTGAGTCAAGTTGCCTGTGCTATACAGCAGGTCGTTATTAGTGGTCTATTTTATAGACCTATATAAAGTGGTCTATATAATAGTGTGTATATATCAATCCAACCTCAGCCCCTCGGTTTCTAAGGCAACAAGTTCTGACTCCCCAGAGCAAAGTGTTTCCCCCACCCCAGTTATCATCTCTGATGGACATGCACTGCCCTTGAGCTGTAACCCATAAAGCAACACAATCCACTCCCGTCAGCCCGGAGCTCGGCCTTCATGAGAGCGGCTGGGAACATCCAAGTAAATTAGTCATGAGGGAGCCTGTGGGCTGCGGAAGGTAATAAAATATATTGACACTGGCAAGAGTTAATTAAAGCTTTACAAGAGTTCACTCACGGAGGGCCTTTGAGTTCAAGCCAAGCTCCAAAAGCCTGGAGAAATTAATAAAATTCACACACGTCCCCAGCCTGACCATCCACATAGGTACTAATAAGCCATCGACAATTAACACAAGTTTACTCTTTTGTTAACGACTTAATTTGCAACAGCAGAGTGTGAAAGACAGCATTGTGCAGGCAGCAGAAGGAGGCAAAGGCATTCTCAAAGACACACACTTGCTTTCTTACAGTTTCACTTTGGGCGATGAGGAAATAAATCAAGCAAAGAAAGGTTATTGGTGCATGCAGGTCTAATGATGGCACCTCTCTCTCTGGGGCATGGCTGGACCCCTCCCCTGTGGGTCAGTGGAGCCACGGACACTATGAGAGCCACAGAGGGGCTGCAGGTGTGGCCCGAGGCAGACCTGCGGAGACACACAGCCTGCAGAGGAAACACGCCCAGAACAGGATCAAGTCACCGCCCTGAAGGTGCTGTCCCAGAGCCAGCATCCAGGGGCATCCAGGCCAGGGGAGGGGCTGGCCTGGCCTCCCTTGGAGGCAAGGACTGTAGCACCCTTGGGCCATAAGCATGTTTCCATCTCTATTCCAAAAGGACACCCCAGACTCTGGCTAAACAGTTATTTTAGGGATCACTGGACTTCCAAGGAGCCACGCCAGCTTAAACCAGATGTTCTCAAAGTGGACCCTCACTTGCCAGCTTGTTAGACCCACATATTTTGGGCCTGCCAGAGCCCTGGGCCAGGGACAGGACAGGCCCAGCTCCGGGCTCCAATTCCCCCACAGGTTCCGCCTCTTGCTTCCCTTCAATGCCTTCTTTTAAAGAATCACTCTGGAAGAAAGGGAGCCTGTCACTGGGCCCCTGGCGCAGAAAGGGGCCTGGTGACAGCTGGAGTGGTAGGACTAGGCTGCAGCAGATTTGGGAGGCTTTACTGACTCTGGGAGAATTTAAACCAAGGCCCTGAAGTCACTGGGCAGGATGGGGTCCCCAGAATTCAACATCAACTGAAGTGCAGCTACTTTGTGAATAATGTGCAAGACGAACTGAGGGATGATGGATCCATGGATAAACGGATGGATGGCTAGATGGATGGATGATGGATGGATGGATGGATGGATGGAGCTGAAACTGTTAGGTGTCATTTCAGGGGCTCCAAAGAGCTCCATTACCATAGTCCTCTCTGTCTTAACACAGAGCAAAATTCAGTGAGAGGTAAATTGATTTATTAAAATAGGACATTTGTGAGGCTTGCAAGCAGACGGGCAAGGAAGTACCACACCCAAGAGCTTACTGGGCTACAGTTTTATAATCAAAGGAAAAGGAGGGAGGGGGAGAAGACCTTCTTTGTCTTTCTTGAGTAGACCTCATGCTTCCATCATCAGCTCCTCCTCCAGGTTGGGCAGGGGAGCTTTTTTCTGTCCCTACATGGTCCAGCTAGGTCCACAAATTTTGTTTTCATGCGAGCAGAGAGCATGTCCTAGGGATCATTAAGTTACTGAGCTCACTGGGCAGGATGCAGGATTCCTGCCACTACTGTTTTATTGTTTGGGGGCATCCCTCCTGCTTCTGTTGTTTGGTTTTGTTGGGGCAACCTGCTTTCTTGAATAATCATTAACTCACAGGGGTCTCCCACAGTTTTCTTACTTACAATTCCCTAGTGGGATTAACTATTTAATCATCCAGTGTGTGCCTTTTCTCTTTCTCTATCAAAGTCAGGATAGAAGTTAACTGTGGCATTTAGGGGACGGCACGTGAGTATCCACAGAACAATTCATTCAGTTTTTCTGAAAAAGCTTGAACATTTTTCTACTAAAATGTTGCAGAAGAAATCAAGTGAGAACTGAGTTTCGTGACCATCCCTTTGACCCTGGATTTGTGGTTCTGGGACAGCTGCACCCACCACCCACACGACATGTTAAATCCAGCCAGCCCAGGGTTGGGCCAGTCCAACAAAGTTAAGGGAGGTTGCGAAACCAACCCTAGCTCACGAGACAACTTGGGGTCAGGAAATTGCTATGTGGAATTTTACACAAGGGCGGTGGAAACTAACGGCAGAAGGAAAGTCAGTGAGGTGTGTTATCCGCAACACTGTGGAGTCAAGCAAGTGAGGCCCGAGAGTTAAAGATGCACAGGAAAGGTGCGCCTGGTGCCTGCATGTTAACCACTTCAGTCATGTCCGACTCTTTAGAAACCCATGGACAGTGGCCCACAAGTCTCCTCTGTCCATGGGATTCTCCAGGCAAGAATCCTGGAGTGGGTTGCCATGCCCTCCTCCAGGGGATCTTCCTGACCCAAGAATCGAACCGATGTCTCCAGCGGCTTCTGCAGTGCAGGCAGATTCTTTAAAACTAAGCCACGGGGGAGGCCCCACACAGGGCCGAATTAATGGGAATAAATGGGTCATCAGACGCCAAGTGGGGGGTCACTGAGGCAGAGAGGCCACCTTCAACCATTCCAATCCGTGATCATCCTGAAATATGAGGAGGAGGGACGCAGGGAGGAGGGCGAAACCAGCGGTGGGATAGGCGATGTTTCTGCCTGAGCAGAGTGTCTGGTGCGTCTGCCCAGCAAGAGCCTACGCTTTATAACATGTCTGCACAGGCTGTGTCCCCAGTCCAATCCCCACCCACATCTCCTGGTGAGAAAATAAACAAGGGCTACCCAAATGAGAGCAAACAAAAGCCACCTCCCTCATTCAGAGTGTGTGACAACCAGGGAACTCGGTCACTTGCATGTGGTAGGGATAGGCATGCAGGCCAGGGTGGAGAACATGGAAGGTTTCAGGTTGGCTGGGGGATGCTGGCAGCAGGCGACCAGAAGTGGGGCCCGGCTGGGGACATGTTCCACTTTCTTCCAGCTTTCGGCCCGCAAAGCCTAAGGGCAAAAGCAGCAGCAGGCTCCCACCCCATCGTAGCAGGCGCTGCTCCAAACCAGGACTCTGTGAGGCCGGTGTGGTCGGCTGACCAAGCTGACCCACCACGGCCCTGAGCTGAGAGCCCCACATTTCACCCAGAAGAATCACATGTAAAGAGCTGGCAAGTGTGTCCTTCTGCCCAGGTCACCAGGCCAAGTGAATGAAGGTCTGCCAGGGTTAGCACATAAAAATACACAGAATTTGACTTTTAGACAGTGAATGATTTTATTGTGTAAGTATACCTCATGCAATACTTAGAATACGTGTGTGTGCTCAGTCATGTCCAACTCTTGCAACCTCATGGACTGTATCCTGCCAGGCTCCTCTGTCCACGGGATTTCCCATGCAAGAATACTGGAGTGGGTTGCCATTTCCTCCTCCAGGGGATCTTCCCAACCCAGGGATCGAACCTCTGTCTCCTTTATTGGCAGGCAGGTTCTTTACCCACTGAGCCCCCTGCAAAGCCTACTTAGGTTATATTATACTGTAGTTATACTAAAATATTACTTTAGTTTCTCTAAAATTCAAGTTTATGGGGTGCCCTGTATTTTAACTGGCAACCTTAGGTAATGGGTGTCAGGAGCCAAACCAGGCCTTTAGGTGGCCTCTGGACAGAAGCCACAGCACTGCCACAAATAAGGCAAGTTGTGTGCAGTGTCCAGGAGCCAAGCCCCCCGTGCCTGCAGACACAACTGGAAAACCTAGCAGCGTATGAGCTTCAGGGTGGGTTTGATCCAGGAGTTTGTTATGGCTGAGTCTCTAAAATTCTCCCTTTAGAGCTTCCTCCTCAGCCAGGCTGTCCTCCTAAACAAAGAAGGCTACCAGCAGCTCTGGGGGGCTATGTGCTGCTTAACTTATGTACATGAAGAAATAGGGGGGAACAGGATCATGAAGCAAGACACATTTTCCTCCCCCCCCCCACCACAGACATAAGTCCTTTGGTCATTTGTCCACCTGTTAACCCACTGAGCTGACATGGGCCGATCAGAGCCTACTTCAAGAGCTGGTGTCAGTCCCTCCTAGACAGAACCCCTGGGCTGTGGGGCCCGATGGCCCACTGCCTCACTGCCCCACCGCCCTGTCCTGAGCATGCAGACAGCAACAGGTGTGGTAAAGGCTCACCTGCAGGCTTACCTGCAGTGGGCGGAAAAGTCAGGGAGGCAGGGTCCCTTCCAGAGAGGTTTAGCCTTTGATTCCCTCTGGACCCACCCGAGGCAGACATGTCCCCTCCCCCAGGCCCTTCTTACGGTGACTCTGGCCCCAAGAGATGGGCCGGCTTTGTTTCCTGTCCTTTGAGTCTAAGTCGGTCTGCTTCCCTGGTAGCTCAGCTGGTAAAGAATCTGCCTAAAATGCAGGAAACCCCGGTTCAATTCCTGGTCGGGAAGATCCTCTGGAGAAGGGATAGGCCACCCACTCCAGGATTCTTGGGCTTCCCTGGTGGTTCAGACTGTAAAGAATCTTCCTACAATGTAGGAGACCTGGGTTCGATCCCTGGGTTGGGAAGATCCCCTGGAGGAGGACACAGCAACCCACTCCAGTATTGCAGCCTGGAGAATCCCATGGACTGTACAGTCCACGGGGTGGCAAACAGTCAGACACAACTAAGCGATAAGCACAGCACAGGTCGGTGGTTATGACAGAAGTAACCCCACGTGACTTTGAAGGCTAGTTCATAAAAGGCAATGAAGCTTCTGCCTGCCGCTCCAGGAGCCACAAGGCCAACAGCCCTGCAGAGATCTGTCCAGACGGGGCTTCAGCATCTTAGGTGACTCCAGACACCCCTTGAGAATCTCCCAGAGCTAGTGGAGCAGCTGTGCCCAGCCATGCAGCCCCCACGTGCAGAAGCATGGCCTCATGGAAGGTTGTGGGTGGCACTGGGTGTGCAAACTCCACCCCCAAGAGCACTAAAATCCCCTAGGATGAGGCCTTGCCTGGGGAGGGTGAAGAACCCCCAGGCTGAAGACCTGCAGGGTCCTCCCTGCTGAGAACTGCGTTTCCCCAGAGAGGGCCGAGGTTTGATGAAATCCATCACCAGAACAGTGCAGACATGAAGACAGGAGCGGGGGTGGTCCCAGAGCAGAAGAGGAAGCCCCCAGCCCCCAGCCCCGAACCTGGGAAACGCCAGGCTAGACCTGCTTGTTTCTTGGGTCACAGCACCACCATGTGGACAAAGTCTGCTCGCCCCCCACTCACACCAGCAGCTCTTTTTGGACCATAAATCACCCTCCTGATTTTCCATTCAGACAGCTACTATGACTTTAGAAAATAAAGTACATGCAGACAAAAGGGGTCAGAAGCCCATTGGATAATCTTCTCCAGGGGCAACCTGTTTTTGTGTTTCTTCTGTACATTGTTTTGGGTGCACAAAAGTCACACACACACACACACACACACACACACACACACAGAGACTACTCCCAAGGCTCCCACACTCCCTGTTCTGCAGGGCCTCGTAATGCTTTTGCTAACAGTCGTGCTGGACAGATGTCAGCACCCTCAGGCCACCATCAGGGACCCCTATGGCCAAGCTGACGTCTGTAGGCTTGCCAGCACTTCAGGCTCAGGCCCCTGGGCAGGGGTGGGGGTGGGGGGTGCAGGGCAGCGGCTAGGACCACACTGCTTGCCTGGGTCCCAGCTCTTCAGAATGTCTTGTAACTCCTCAGCCCTTGTATCTCAGTTTCCCTGTCAAACAGTGGGGATTTGAAAAATGGAACTTAGGAAACGGCTGGGCCAGAGCCAGTGCTGGAACACACCCTCCAGCCGTCACCACCGCAGTCATCAGAACTAACCCAGCAGCACGGCAGACAAAGCCCCGGCTCCTGAGCCCAGCCGTGGCCAAGACGGGTAGCCAAGGCAGGAAGCTCAGGACCCGAGAGCCGCAGGACAGCTCCAGTGTCCCGTTCACCCCGTGGCCATGTGGCTGGGCTGCCCAGGAAGGACAGTCTGAGAACTGGATGGCTCCAGCCAATCAGCAACGGGCACGGCGCGTAAGTCAGAAGTACACCACGCATGCCAGTGACCCTCCAGGCCAGAAAGCTTGACCTTGGAGACCAGTGGTCTCGTGGAGGGTTTGTGGAACATTCCTGGGTCCCCCTCACAGAGCCCGATCAGGAGTAGAGCCCAAGAAGCTGCACTTACATCCGGGGCCCAGGGAGTCCTGACCACACTGGGAGGGGACCACACACCATGCTTCACACAGGAAGAAGCGACAGGAGGTGAATGATGAACGGACCCTCGAATGAATGAGTGGGGCTCAGTGCAGAGTCCAAGACCCCCAGGCCACAAGTGGGGCAGAAAGAGTGCATGTACACACCTACACACAATCACACATATGCACACACACACACATGAACGGCAGACTCCCAAACTGTACCCACTCTCACACAGATATACACACATGCATAGAGACACATACACATGAACAGGCAGACTCACAAGCTGTATACACTCTCACACAGATACACACAACCTGCCCAAGGGTATCAGTCAGGTTCTCCAGAGAGACAGAGGCAGTGGGGAGAGATTTATCACAGGGAATTAGCTTGTGGGATCAAAGAGGCTGAGAAGTCTGGACCCAGGACAGTCTCAGTCCAATTCTGAAGGCTGGAGAAGACAAGATGAACCAGCTGGAAGACAGGCAGGCAAGGACTCCCATTCCTCAGCCTTTGTTATATTCAGACCTCCAACTGATTGGACAAGGCCCACCACACAGGAGGGCTGGGTGCCTTAGTCAGTTTCTTGGCTCCAACGCTGATCCCTTCTAGAAACATTGCTTATGAACACATAGGGGATCATGCTTGACCAACTGTCTGGGCCCTCAGTGGCCCAGTTAAGTTGATGCATAAAACCAACATCACAACATACATACAAAATACCCACTCACACACTTACATACACCTGCTCATAAGTACCTACACACCTTTCATTCACACTCAGAACCACATGCTTATACATGGGTTCACATTCAGACACATGTTCACATTCAGACATATGTCAAGACTGAAACAAAGATTGCTGGGTGTGCATATACAGTACATACATACACACACTTCCCTGGGGTGCACATGCATACACAAGACACATGTAACACAGTACATACACACACACATACTTCCCTGGGGTGACCACGCATACACAGGACACATGTAGCACAGTACACACACACACACACACACACACACTTCCCTGGGATGCACGTGCATGCATGTAACACACACACACATACTTCCCTGGGGTGTACATGAATACGTAAGTCACGTGTAACACAATACATGCACACCACACACACACTTCCCTGGGATGCACATGCATACGTGTAACACACACACTTCCCTGGGGTGTACATGCATACACAGGACACATGTAGCACAGTCCAACACACACATGCTTCCCCAGGGTGCACATGCATACACAGTCCACACACACACACACTTCCTCAGGGCCCATAACACACTCCTTCCTCATCTCCAGGCCTCTGCTAACCCACAGGCCTGGGCAGCGAGGTGGACCGTCACCCACATTCACAGACAACAGGGCCGAGGCCCAGAGATGGTCTGTATATAGGCAGGTCCCATAACCACTCTGAGCCCCTCTACCCCAGAGCTTCTGAAAGTGGAATGACCCCTGGCCCTGAGGACCAGCAGCAGTGACCACAGGCCCCTGAGTTACCCCAGGGTCAAGGCCGTGAGCAGAGGGCAGCCCGACTCCCTGCCGCACCTGGTGGAAGGCGCAGGTAGTTGATGGCTCAGACAGTAAAGAATCCACCTGCCATGCAGGAGATCCAGGTTCGATCACCGGGTCGGGTCGATTCCCCTGGAGAACGTAACCCTCTCCAGTATTCTTGCCTGGGGAATCCCATGGACAGAGGAGCCTGGCGGGTGACAGTCCATAGGGTCGCAAAGAGTCAGACACGCCTGAGAGACTCACACTAACACTAACAGGCTGTAACAAGGGTGTTACATTCAGCGTCCCCAAATCCTCCGCACAAACTAATTGAGGAACTGAGGCTTGGAGACCCTCGCCCCAGGTCACCCAGGTGTTCAGGGGCTAAGCCACAGGCCACATGGTTCTAGAGCCCCCTCTCCTAACCGTGGGCTGGGCTTGTAGAGGGCGCTCGGGCAGGGCACCAGGACCACTGAGCCAGGCCCTGTTCCTTCCTCTCCTTTGCTGGCTCTGAGCCAAAGGTTGGAGGATCAGTCACTCATCAGCAAACCCTGCTCCTCACCTGGCTCCTCTGAACTGTAATCTGCACCCTGGTTTCTGGCCACTTCCCAGGGAGACTGGCTTGTTCATGCCAGGAGGACGGTCTCCTGCAGGGGGCCACTCGGACACCAGAATCTGGGCCTTTGGAGGAGAAACCCCGAGCATCTGTTCTGAAAATCCCTGTTCATTCTTCTCGGACATCTCTTCCACGTGTTTCCAGGGCAGAAAATTGCAGAGGTTTTGCTAGCCACTCACTTCTTCTTCCTCCCTCTGCAAATAATCGTTGCTTGGAAATTCTTACAAAGGAAGTGGTTGAGTTTGTAGCTGAGAGATGTGGAGGTGAAGAGCAAGAAACCACCAGCCCACCCCAGACAGGCGGTTCACTGGGCGGGGCTTCCCCACCACCTCGGGGAGGCGCCCCTGCCCAGCACAGTCTGAGCATAGCCATGCACGCTGCCGGGGCGCTGCTAGCCATCTGTGGCCTGGTCCTGGGTGTCCTGGGGAAGCCTTCACCAGGTAAGAGGGGATCTCCCCACTGCCTGGGTGTCATGAGCTTGCTGCTCACATGTTGTCACCAAGGCACGTTCCAAGGGACCTCACAGAGGCTGCCTTTGTGGGGAGCAGGCTTTGGGGATACTGGGGGCTCTGGGGGCCAGTGAACTGTCTTCTGTTCCCCGCCATTCCTGGTGTCTGTGAGTGCCCAGAGGAGGACCTTCCCAGGGCCCCTCCGTGGGGACAACTCACAGGGTCAGGGCATTTCTGAGAGCGCATCCTTCCGGCCTCTACTTGGTCACTTGGGCCTGTGACTTGCCTGGGGGAACCTTTATTCTTCCAGCCAGGCCACCACTAGGGGAAGGCGAGGGGAGCCACCAGGAAATGAGGCCCAGAGAGGGTAGGTGACTTGCCCAATCACAGAGCCCCTGAGCACCTGCCCCCACGTGCCCGAGGAAGCTGTTGGCCGGAGCTGAAATGACCAGCAGCAATGTGAGGGGTGAGGGCAGTGCCCAGGCAGCAACTGGTCTCTGCCTTCCTCTGTCTTCAAAGGGGGCTGAAGCATGGCCACAGGTGACCAGGCGGAGATGCCCAGGCAGGTGACAAGCAGACAGTCTGATCCTCTCAGTCCCTGGAGTGGCCATAGTCTCCGGAGTGGGCGACACTGCCTGGGGCTCTGGTCCATCTCAGGGATCACAGGGACCAGACACTCCGCCTCAGTCCCCCCCCCAGGCTGCGGTCTTAGCTCACACTGTGAACCCCACGGGGCCTCTCTTTTAGGCTGTCTGTTCTCCTGGGACCCCCGAGTGCCCATCCAAAGGGAAAGCCTGAGTGAGGGGCCCACGTCTCCACCGCACTAGGATGGGCGTTCCTGCCCTCCCCTGCCCTAAGCTGTTTCTGCTGCCTCTCTTCCTCCCCTAACAAGGGGATGGCGAGGGGAATCCTGGCCCTGGGCACAGGCCTCTTCCCTTGGTAGGACTGCCTGTCCTCTGCCGGGGTTTGGCCCTAGACCCAGCCATCTCCAACCCCACAGGAGAGGCCTATCCCTACCACGCCCCCACCCTCTGGCTGGCCGGGCCCTCCGCTGTCAGCTCTGCTCACAACCCTGCAGCCCATGATGAAGGAGGGCCCAGAGTCCAACTCACATGCAGAGGCCTTGGAAGCTCAAGCCTTTCTGAGCTTCAGTCTCACCATCCACAAAATGGGCAAATCACCACACTGCCTGAGGCCCAGGAGGAGCCTGGCTGCTGTGGCCCAAGGAAGGCAGTTCCCCTGGGTCTGGGGCGCTGGGCAGTCACCTGCCCAAACCCCAGGTCCTGAGCCTCTGCTGGCCGCAACCCCCATGCCACACAGATTCTCTCTGCTGTGACGGAGGCCAGGCCCAGTGAGGGGCTTAGAGGCCCCTGGCGGGTGGTCCAGCAGAGACAGTTCAGCCTCGGCCCGAAGTCTGCCCTCACCACAGCCCTCCTCCAACAACAGATTCCAGAGCCTTCCATAGCAGGGGGACAGGTGCCCCCAGTGTCACGCCCTGGGCACCTGACTTCTTCCCACCCCTGGCACCAAACTGCGCTGACCTGAGCCCTTTAGAACCTGGGAAACCGCTGTGCTGATTTCTTCAGCTGTTCTACCTTCGGTTGAGAAAGGAAAGCCCTTCTCTCTCAAGCTGACTCTTCATCTCTCCTGGGAAGCCCCCCTAGTCAGGCTCCCAGGGGCCTAGCTTCCCACCACAGGCCACCTGGGCAGGGCCGGGGGTCCAGCCCATCAGCAACCAGTGACAGGATCTGGGCACACCCAGAGACCACCCTCCACAAGGGAGGCCCATGCTGGGCTGCATCCGGGCTCAGGCGGGATGCCACATCTCGGCATGGGGGCCCTGACCCACCCTCTGCATTCTGAGATTGCTTTTTTCCAGCTGGGACATACTTTACCCCTACTGCAGCCATTTTGCATATCTGATATTGACAGTTGCGACACTATTACACACCCGTTAGCGACAAGACCTTCCTGTGGACGGTCTCCTGTACTTTCACCACAGTCCTCAGGGGTAGGTGCCCTCAAAAGAGGCTCAGAGAGGTCAAGCAATTTCCCCAAGACCACACAGCCTTTGAGAGACAGAGCTGGGATTCACTCTGGGCAGGTCCCACTGGGTTAAGGCTGGGACTAACTAGCATCCTATCTGTGCTGGGGGATACATACATCCCCTAAACGAAAGGGGTCCAGCCCATCAGCAACCAGTGACAGGATCTGGGCACACCCAGAGACCACCCTCTACAAGGGAGGCCCATGCTGGGCTGCATCCGGGCTCAGGCGGGATGCCACATCTCGGCATGGGGGCCCTGACCCACCCTCTGCATTCTGAGATTGCTTTTTTCCAGCTGGGACATACTTTACCCCTACTGCAGCCATTTTGCATATCTGATATTGACAGTTGCGACACTATTACACACCCGTTAGCGACAAGACCTTCCTGTGGACGGTCTCCTGTACTTTCACCACAGTCCTCAGGGGTAGGTGCCCTCAAAAGAGGCTCAGAGAGGTCAAGCAATTTCCCCAAGACCACACAGCCTTTGAGAGACAGAGCTGGGATTCACTCTGGGCAGGTCCCACTGGGTTAAGGCTGGGACTAACTAGCATCCTATCTGTGCTGGGGGATACATACATCCCCTAAACGAAGGGAGACTCATCCCTCAGAGCCCCCAGAGCATGGCCAGTGGCTGTGGCCCCACAGAATTAAGGGCAACCACTGGCTCACTGAGATATGATGTCACATGAGGGGGCATGGCTCCGGGTGAACCTCCAGGCAGACCATGGACACCAGCACCCCAGTTCCTGGGCACGACCCCTCCCCCCTGGTTTGAGCCCCAGGCCCTGCCCACGACAAGGGCCCCATGAAGCTGGCAGGGAAGCAACCACTGGGAGGAAACTCCCAGGGACACGGGGTGGGGGATGGGCCTTCAGCAGAAACGTCAGAGTGTTCCACTCCTGGGCACCCTGGTTCTCTTCTCGGGTTCCCCTCGCCTCCTAGGCACACCTAGAACATTCCTGAAACAGGAAGGGGTGGGGAGCCTCGGGCCGCCCAGGAGCCCCCTTGCCCTTCCACACCAGGAAACTCCCCTCCCCACAGGGCTGCTCATCCACCCACGGGGAGGGACTGCAAGGCCAGGCCCAGCCCCCTCCCCAGCTTCAGTGCCTCCCACATGTCTTCATTTTTTAGAAAAGCAAGTTAAAGGACATTTGTTTACACAAAACATTTGCTACTGATTCATTTTACAGCCAGTCCTTGTCAGGAAGTTGCTGTCCTCTCCCGGGATGCTTTCTGAACGTTTGGGTGTGATTCGAGGGCAGACCCCGTCCTCTGTAACCTGCATGGGAACAGTTAACTGTTGCTGCCACTCACGGGGCTGCGGGCAGCATCCCTGAGCTCCAGCCCATCTGGTCAGCAGTGGACCTGCCCTGACCCCTAGACGCCTGTGAAGCACCCACACACTCCTGGTGGGAGCAGAGTGCCCCACCCCGTGAGGGCAAGCACAGGGCCTGGCCACTGAGAGCACGGGCGGGTCCCGGCGTTGGTTCTGAAGAAGGGGTTGTCCGGCAGGGAGGACAGGAGCTGGAGGAGGAGTCACTTGGGATCCTGATGGAGAGTAACTTTTCAGCCAGAAACATCAGAACAGCTCTTGACGCTTCGCTTCCCACTCTGATCACCAGGAGAGGGGAGAATCCTCGATTCCTTTGAATCCAGGGCTGAAGGGGCCTGGGGTGACTTCACAGAAGGGAGTGGCCGGGGAGTCCACCGGGGCGGCCTGGTCTGAGCTGCCTGGCAGTCAGTGGGAGCAGCCTTGGAGGTATCAGGGTGAGCGGGCAGGGTCTGCCAAGAGCTGGTCTGAGACAACACCCCGTCTCCACCAGGGGCGTCTGCTCTGGCTGCGGGAAGGCTGGGCCTCTGCCGTCCTCCCCTTCAGGTCTTTGCGCTCCTGCCCACGGGCTCATCCAGGTGTCATGACATCTGTGTCCCCAGGGGCGGCCAGACTCCCCACTCAGTGCCCGCCACCTGCCGCCGTCCCCCTAACCTCCCCAAGTCCCTGGCCCCTCCATGTCTTCTTTGCCGAATCTCCTGCCGCCTGAGTTATTTCTTCCAGACCAGCTGAAGAGCTCTTTCTCTCCCAAGAGGAGAACTTGGAGTTAAACCTGCCCTGCACTCCTTGGAGGCCTGTTTTCTCCCTGTAGATGGGGCAGAGGGCGAGGAAGACAGCCCCAGGACCCCCTCGGTGGGGGTGGGGGGCCGGCTACCTGGCTGGGACCCTGGCCCCCACCCGGCTGCCTCTCTTCTGGAAGACCCCCACCCCAACCTAGGGCTTATTCTGTCCCCAGCTTTTCCCTGTTGATGTCTTGAAGAATCATTCTGAAAATCGGTTTGACTTTTCAACTTTTTCAAACTAAAAATGAGGTTCTATCATTTGTTTCGACAGCTCTGCTGACAAGGTCTCAGTGAACTGAAGCCTATATTTTAGGAAATGTAGTTAAAAATAAACCAAGTTCAATGATTCTCAAAACCTCTGTAATTTTACCAAAATCACTTAGGGACTGATGTCACACGTTTGGGAGGGACGTTCATAGGTCTGGCCTTGCCTAGTTTCACTTCGTTATTATTAATACAATCATGTTAAGTTCAAGTGAAATGACATTTAATACATTTTATTTAAAAAACAGGTGACAGTGATTATCTTTGCAACACTGAGTGAGCTCTAACATTTTTGTTATACTTTTCTATATTTTTCAAGTTTCCTACCAGATAGGTAAGCTTATAATCAGAAAAGGCACCATATGTAATTTGTACAAAGGAAAAATCGACAGCCATGGATATAGACCTATAAACACACGGGAGACTGGGCTACTGTCCACCAGGTGCTCCTGCTGTTTATAGACTATGCTGATGAGCAGAGATCAAGCTGTTCTCCCAAAAGAAAACCAGACAACTTCCCGACGTCAACAGCAGGCCAGGAGCCCTCCAGCACCAGAGTCAGAGCCACGGGCTCAGGGCCAGACGGCCAACCAACACAGCTGCCACGTCCAGAGACTTCAGCCATGGCCGGCGTCTGTGGGACATCACATGAGGGCCAGGTCACTGCAAAGGAGTCTCAGAGACGCTGGGGACAGTTTTGTGGGGGACCAGTGACAGCACTCCGTGCCGGGAGGTTCTCACCAGAGTGGAGCAGGCCCCTAGCTAAGTGGGCCTCACAGAGCCACCCTGGGTCCATCTCAACCAGGGACCCAGATGGGCCCACCTTCCAGGAGGGGTCCCGCTCGGGCAGCCAGTGCCAGTCCCCCTGCCAAAGAGGCTGTCACAGGCGCCAGCGGGTCACACATAGGGTCAGGGGCCCTGTGGAGATCCTACCCAGAACCAGTTGGGGCCCACGCCTTCTCTGCCCATGGCCAGCACCCCCTCATGCTCCACCCACACGGAGAGGAAACCCCTCAGCTGGGCTGATGCGGCCGGCCCGGCTGGCCTGGTTCTCACTTCTGGTTGGGGTCTCCTGCGCCTGCTGCCATGTCAGACGCCCAGTTCTAAGAAGGGCTTCGTGAAGACCTCAGGTGATGGCGGAACTAGCCCCCTCTGGGAGCCTGTCTAAGCCACAGGATCACTGACAGCCCAGCAAGATCACCCTGCCGAGCTGAGCTGGGTGTCTGCCATGTCCCAGCCTCTGCTAGGACCCATGGACAGGCTGGCCCCAGGAAAGGTTCCAGCATCTCTGACTGACCCCAGCCCAGGCTCCTGGGCACACAGACCCACACAGGCCATGCTGCCAGGCACCCGGGCCCCAGCCCAACCAGCCAGCTGGGCCTAACCCCCACCCACCCCCAGCTCAAGTTGAAGGTCCTCTCGGCCCATCAGCCTCATGACTGGGGGGTCCCTGTCCCCCATGGCCCCTGAGGAATGAAGCCCCCACGCGCTGCTGACCTCACAGCACGGTTTTCCTCCCAGGAGTCAAGATTTCTTCACAACCAGGGAGCTGTGTGTCCTCTGATAGTGGGGCCCGCACCCAGCACCCCCAGTCTGCAGTCCCTGCGAGTCCCCCGTGAGGAGGGACCCGGGCAGCACTGACCCCTTCTCTCCACACTCTATGCCTGGAAGCTCATCCACTGTCTGTGGCTCTGGCCTGCCCACCTTGTGCTGACCCCAGCCCCACTGAATCCTCCACAAGGTGCTCCCCAAGGTCACGGCCAAGGGAGGCAGAGTAACCCTCCAGGAAGCACAGGCCAACAGACCATCCACACTGGCCAGAACACAGCTGAGCCCTGACTCAGGCCATGCATGAAACGAGGACCCCACACTCCACGCAACTCAGAGAAGATCACAGCTGAGTAGGCACCAGGGGATGGGTCAGCTCCGGGTCACCTCGGGCACAAGATGACTTCAGGAAAATCAGGGGAATTCCTAGTAAAGAGAAGTAAGCTACCACCCAAACCCTCCTTCCGTTCTCCCTCCCCCACAATTTTGATTTTAATGCACAAGTAGTCTGTGACCACTGCAGCAAAACTGAGAAATGTTGGCCGGAAATCAAGTCAGCCCTGAACCGCCAACTACAATTTCTGCCATCCACCTTGAACTTCCAGAGGAGCAGCACACAGGTGCCCTGGAAACCCGGCGGCTAGCACAGGGGCGCCCCGGGGACCCGGCGGCTAGCACAGGGGCACTCCGGGGACCCGGCGGCCAGCACACAAGTGCCCTGGGGACCTGACAGCCTGATGGTTTCAGTCGAGTCCCGGGACTGATGGACGGCCTCCAGGCACCTCCCCCTCGGCCACTTGCTGGAGACAAGCAGAGGGGTCGGAACCAGAGGGCAGCCTCAGAGACCAGGGGTAACTTCTCTGCACACCAGGGCTCATTCTGACAGAGGCTCTGGGGGGCTGTCCAGGTTCCTGTGACTGTAAGATGACCTGGCTTCTGAAAGGGGCCAGGCAGGCAGGGACGGGACTTCTTACCCATTTCTCTGGCCCCCACCACACTGGCCCTTCGCTGAGGACAGGGCAGCCACAGAGACACACAGGAGATGTACCAGGAGGTGCGAGGTAGACGGGCCAGGAGGGTACACGGCTGGGGGCAGGAGGGACAGGCCAGGTGGGTGGATGGGGGGGTGGACAGGTGGGGGCCACACTGGGAGCAGAGGTGGGAGGCATGATCCCTGGGCCAAGCCCCCGCCCCTCAGCAAAGTTCTCATCTGATTCTGTTTCTCGTCCAGACTTTTGCTCCCAGATTCTTAAGTCAGATGTGAAACCAGGATTTCCCGAGACCATCAAGACCAACGACCCAGACGTCCTCAGGGCAGCCCGACACAGTGCCGAGAGCTTCAACAACTGCAGTAATGACGCCTTCTTGTTCCGGGAGTCCCGAGTCAGCAGAGCCCTTGTCCAGGTGAGGTCTGGGCTCGCGACAGCACAGGGTGCCCAGGTCTGACCAGATCTGACCTCCCAGAACCAGCCTGGGGCCACCAGCGTCAGGCTGCAAGGCCGGCACCATCTCTCAGCAGACCAGGCTTTCCCCAGGTGGGCAGTGCAGCCCCTGGGGCGGGGCCACAAGCTGCACCGCTGCCCACCTTCAGGGCTGCCTGAGGGTGGCTCCACCACGGCCCCAAAGCACCTCTGGCCACGCTGCCCCCACCGGGCCCCGCCCCCACACGTCACATCCCGGGAGGTCCCCATGCTTCTCAGCGACCCGTATGGGAGGCCTGATGCTCCCTACACAGGGACCCCATGGGGCAGCCAGGCCTGGCTCCTGAGCACACAGGTCGAGGGTACAGGACCCAGTCACTCAACCCCTAAAAGCAGGGGCCCAGGGCAGCCGGTCACAAGCTTCACATCCACTGACCCGAGGATGCAGGCTGCCCAACACCACCCGGCATGCTGACACACTCACGGTCACCCCCTGGGCACAGGATTGGCAGGTGACTGGTTATCTCTCTTTGGCGATTGCCAACTCTGAGAGCAGGGTGCTGTCTGGATCGTGGAGGGCGGTCTGCGCGGGTGAAAGCTGCGTCAGGGCTCTAGGGGCCCAGACCAGGGGATCCGGGTCTTCCCTCCTCACCGCCTGCAGGAACCCGGGCCCAAGCCTGGAGGAAGGTGGCCCCCAGCTCACTCCCTCTCTCACCATGTCCTGGAAGCAGTGTCCCAGGCCCACCCTCTGTCCCCTCAGATAGTGAAAGGCCTGAAGTTCATGCTGGACGTGGACATTGGCAGAACCACTTGCAGGAAGACTGGGCACACAAACCTGGATGACTGCGGCTTCCAGACCAACCGCACCCTGCAGTGGGTAAGAGGGGGTCTCGCCTCCCTGCCCTTGCACCCCCCAAACTGCCTCCACAGCCTCGAGGTCACCCTCATGGGGGGTGTCCCCATGAGGCTCCAGATCCCACCCCGACCCCCTGAGACTTTCCAAACGCCCAGCCTTCCTCGCTCCCAGAAGCACATGTCCAGGAGCACACACTGAAGGCATGGAGGTGTGGGTGGAGCAGAAACACCTTTGACATAATTCAGAAACTATATATACACACTCAGGGAGAGCAGAGGCGGCAGAACTTAGGGTTAGTCGCTCAGTCATGTCCGATTCTTTGTGACCCCACGGACTGAAGCCTGCCAGGCTCCTCTGTCCATGGGATTCTCCAGGCAAGAGTACTAGAGTGGGTTGCCAGCAGCAAAACCTGGTAATCTATAAACAGAGGTGTGGAGGATGTGCTGTTTTCTTCTTTTTGGCTGTGCTTGGTCTTCGCTGCTGGAAGTGGGCTACTTTCTAGTCGTGGTGCAGGGGCTTCTCACTGCGGAAGCTTCTCTCCTTGCGAAGCGCAAGCTCAGTAGTTGTGGTTCACGGGCTTGGTTGCCCCACAGCATGTGGGGGTCTTCACGGAAGAAGGATCAAACTCGTGCCCCCATGCTGGCAGTGGACTCTTAACCACTGGACTGCCAGGGAAGCCCAAGTGTGTATTCTTGAATCACTCCTGCAACTTCCCCGTAGATTTGAAGTTATTCAAAATAAAAACAGGGCAGGAAGAGAACTCTTCAGTAAAGAAAACACATGCCTGTGTGTGGGTGCACACACAGATGTGCACACGTGAACACATGCACATAAGCACACGTGTGTGTATATAACCCCCCCCAAGGCAGTGGCACTGGGAACCCACTTCTGTAGTGGGTGGGGGTGCCCTTGTCGGGTAGGCAGCCTCCGGGAAGGGAACACTCAGACTACCCCTCCTTTCAGACCCTCAGCTGCTACTCTGAAGTCTGGGTCATCCCCTGGCTGCAGACTACCGAGGTGTCCGTCCTCCACTGTCACTGACCGCCGCCTCCCAGCTCTGTCCCTGCTGTCACCAGTCCTAGGGAACAGCATCTGCCAGGAACAGAATGGTGCGCCAGGAGCCCACGGATAGCCACGTCGTTGCTGGGATGGGAAGTCGGTCTGCACAGATGAGGCGAGTCCTCTGGTGCGAGTTACATGGGTTCTCAACCCAAAGAGCCTTCCCACCCGACTGCCCCGAGGTCCCAGGCCCTTGAGGAAAGCCCAGAGGGCCGTCCTTCAGGCTGAATAATCATCCCAGCACTCGGCAGGGATCTGACCAGCTCAGTAACGGCCTCCAAGGTGAACACTTAGGAAGAAACCGAATAAAGAACTGACCCCCTTAAAGCTCTGCCTGGTGCTTGACCCACAGAGGGGAGAACTGGAAAGGCAGCTCAGTGACGGGAAGGCCCGCCATACGGTGGGGCATGGCAGGAACCCTGGGGCCAGCGCCTCGGGACACCCCCGTGGGGCCACTGCACCTGACGCAGCACACAGGCTCTGAACTCCCCTCTGTCTTCAGGCACCAGCATGAAATGGAGCACAAGGCCCGGTTTCTCCTGCCAACCATGGGGCCACCCGATGCTGCCGCACAGGCCTCACGGGACAGCAGAACGGAGAGGTGTTGGGGGAGCGGCCCCAGGGCACCCCCGCCCCTGAGCCCCCATGCCCGTGACAGCGTCACGTACCGCAGGGGGAGGGTGTCGGCCAGCAGGGGCCTCGAGGCCCACACTGCCACCCGGTCTGCGTGCTTTTTAAAACTCAGCGGCTCTGCCCTCAGAGCGAACGAGTCTGACAGTGGCAAGCTGGGCCTCCATCTCATTCAGTGTCACCGGGAAAACATCAAGTAAGGACCCAGGATTCTAAGACGTACAGAGTTACCACCAAGAAGGAACACTCAGGTCTCAAACTGACCAAAATCAGACTCCAGCCAGCCAGCCCACCCTGAGCGTTTCCCAGCCTCCCTGCCAGGCCCTCCGCCCATGCCCATCCACCGTGGAGACTCTGGGATCCAGCTCCAGGGCCCCTTCCCTGCCCCTACCCTGGGCTGCAGATGGCCCAGGCTCTGAGGAACACCTGCTGACCGGTGGACTAACCACCCACAAGGCTTAGTCTCACTGCTGCCCAGCCTCGGTGCCAGGGACCCAGGTACCCGTAGGTCTCAGCCCTGGGCTGGGCTGTCACCCTGCCCCCTGCCCCCGGCCGCCTGCACCTCTGGGAAGGTCCCTCCCCAGCCTCCACTCCCAGTGAGACTTGGTCAGTCTCCCTGTATTATTAAGAGGTCAGCACACGTGAAAACCCTTCAGCACGGCAGAGCAACGCTGTAACCCTTCAAAATGACAGAACTCAACGTGAGGCCTCGGTCCTATGAGGCAGTGACGGAGTACTGACGGTGTTTTTGTAACAGACGATGAAGCAGCACACAATGAATGAATCACTTGCTTTAATTTTAAGAGCATGTTACCAATTCACATTACAACAAATCCATTTTATATTTACAACAAAAGTCTACCATATATTTAAGACTAATGAAGCTATACTTTACACCTTACCATGGCAAATAACCACAAAGAACACAGGAAATGACACTTTGAGACAGAAAAGCAACACCTGAGTCAGGAAAAAAAAAAAAGACACCTTTGCTGAAAACTGTGAAAAGCTACCAGCTCCTCTGCACTGACAGCGCCTTTGGCTCCCGGCTCCCAACCAAGAAACGTTCAGGGTCAGCGCACTTGGGCTGCATTTTCATGGCAGAATGGTCAGGTTTTACCCAACTCTTCCCACAGACGTCATACACGGGTGCACTGCTGCCTATTAAACACCATTTCCCGTGAGGTTCCATCACCTGACAGAACACGGGTCACTGCCACGCGGCCAGTCTGACTGCTCTGCACAGCTGTGTGGGGAGCTGGCCCTCAGCAGGAGACGACCTGGGACAAGGCCCCATCAGACTCACTGTTCGCCCCTAAAATGGGGGGGGCCCTGAGTCAGCACACGGCACAAAGGGTTCAGGTTTCACCACTGCTGTCGGCCCTCCTTGACATTCACTGTTGTCATCTATTCAAAATACCATCTTTTCAACTCACAAAGACAATTCCAGACACAAAATCCCTGACATGCTCTCACAAATGCCAGCAAAGAGAGGAGCAGACATCAGCCCTACCTGGCAGGACAGCGGTGTCATGTGGACTGAGTCAATGTGGGAGGCACCAAGCAAAGGCAAGCACGATCCCAGCAAAACAGCCCTCACAACACACGGAAAAACAGACCTCACTCGCTGTTGGAGCAAATCAAACCAGAGAACAGAGTCCCGGGCAACACCATCCACAGGTCAATCCACAAGGGTTGCCCACCACCAGGACCACGTGTGGACACATCAGTCAGGCTTGTGACACCGGAGCAGAAGCAACCCTGGCACGTGCAATGTTCACACTTAGGTCTGGGGACGAGGAACAAGCTGTGAACAGGACTCCTGGTGCCCAGCACCCACCTTCCATCCCCATCCTGTGATTTGCACAGCAGGCTGTACACAGAGAAGCTGGCTAGTCCTCTAAGCGGCTAGAATCAACATGTTCTTCCTCCACACACATCCAGGTCCTTGCCTTCAGGACACTGGCGGGGCCCCAGGGAGGGAGGGAGGGAGGGGGCTG
>SJYC01111804.1:0-69337 GCA_006408675.1 Madoqua kirkii
AGGGAGGGAGGGAGGGGGCTGGATGGGGGAAGAGGGTGGGAGCCACAGGAGGGACGCCCAGGGCTGAGGCCCAGTCCCTTATGACTCTGGGGAAGAGTTTTCACCCACACAGCTCGTCCTGAGTTCTCACACACATTTGTTTTGAGCTTTCCTCACCCTCCTGGGGTCCCTCCCTCAAAGGCAGGTATCACTGCTTAACAGCAAAGACACCAAGGCTGGTGAGACACAGCCAGCAGCAGGGACAAGACCGCAGCTGCTCACCCACAAATCCATCCCCACCTGAGTACACCAAGTCCCCAGGTCCCAGAGACAATCACCACGCTTGGGGAGGTTTTTAAGAGAAAATGGCTTTACAGGGGCTCATCTTTCCCTCGGCAAATTCAAGGCCTAGCCCAGGTGAGGGTGTCCTGGGACCGCACCATACCTCCAGGAGCAGCAGGCATCAGGGGAAGGGGATCCACGTGCCTCCAGGCCCAGGGGCGGCACATGGGGTGACAATGGGCTCCAGGTGACAGCGGGCAGAGGGTGACAGCAGGCCTAAGCAGACTACAGGCGGAGTCTGCACAGGTAGGGGGCCCTGAAGGAGCCCAGGTAGAGGTGCCCGTTGTGTTCGTGTGCCTCGCTCACGTAGGGGACCACCTGCCCTTCGGGGTCATGCAGACTCCTCTGGAAGGCCCCACTATCACTGAGCTCCAGGACAAGGCTGTACCGCGGCACGAATTTCATTACCGTCTCTTGGCTGAATAGCTGCAAAGGAAGCACAAAGCAGAGAGAGTACGGCAGGGCAGGTGTAGCCCCTGGACCCCAGACAACAGGCCCCCCTGGAGAGCCGCAGCCAGGCACCCAGTCCTATCACCTGCTGGGTGCATCCCACCTGCACTGCCTCCCCACTGAACCACCTTCCCACCTGCCCCCCTCCACACAAGAGTGAGACTGCCTTTTTTAAATATTGGTCTCAAAACATTTAGTCAAAAAATGGCTTGTGGGGCTGAGCAGGCTAGGTGTGTGCAGGGGTTGCCCAGACCAGGGAGTCAGTCTGAGTAGGGAGCATCCACCCTGGAGGAGAGGCCACAGCTCCAAGCAGGGGAGATGGTGTCCTGCAGTGGGGTAGCCGGCAAAAGACGTGGGCCCCCAAGGGGGCAGCAGGCCCCTACACGTGGCTGGGAGGGGGGAGAAGCTGGGAGGAGGGAGAAAGGCTGGCCTGGGTACCAGAGCCCTACCAGGGCCGTGTGACGCTGGGAACAAAGGCTACAAATGTGGACACCTGGGGAATCCGATCAAACAGGCATGAGGGAGCACGGGACTCAGGTTTCTCACCCTTAGAGAAAGGAAGTACCAACATGGATGGTAAGAAGACAGGCATAAATCCTGTGGTGTTGGACCAGAAACACCAGTCTTAGAGTTTTCAGTTAAAGGAACAGATAAAGATATATGAACATAGGTACAAAGGTCTGTCCATGAGCACATGTGCACAAACTCACTCAGGAACAGCCGCCTGGTACCTTCCAGGACCTTAGGTTACAAACAGTTCAGTACCAGGAATTGGTACTGGCACTGGGACATGGGTAGGATCCCACAGAGGGCATGACGAGGCTCCGGGGAGGCAGGAGGAAGGGGCACCTAAACCACTTGAGGAAGAGCCAAAGGCTGGGCATCTGGGGGAGAGCAAGAGGGACAAGCAAGACAGAGACCCAACAGGTCATGACGGTGAGGGTGACAGTTCCAGACGAGGAGACCAGGAGGGAAAGAGTCAGAGGGCTCAAAGATGTAAATTTACATTTTAAGCCAAAGGATAAGTGTAAAGAAGTCACTGAAAGCATCAGATATCATAAGAGAACTAGAATTTTTAGAGCTTTCACAGGGTCAAAAGCACCCACAATGAGATGCAGTTTCATTTTGTTCCTTGAGATCATAGTTTTCATGTTTACCTTAAAAATCACTTTTTTAAGAAAAGGCCTCTCGGATAAGAAATCCAACATGGAGAAGCCAGGATTGGCGCGGATGGCCCCCATGCTGACCCAGTATCCTCCGGAACTGCTGGCTCTGATGTTGTCCGGGAAGCCAGGCAAATTCTCCACAAACACGTCAGCCCCTCCCTTCATCAGGCCAGACACATAGAACCTGAAAAAGTCAACCAAGCAGGCAATGAACAGCAGCCCCCCAAAACAAAAAACTGGAGCCAAACACCAAGGCATCCATCACGAATGAGGGCACGTGATGCAACGGCCCGCTGGGAGGGCCTCAGAGCCCTGGGTCCAGCAAGAAGCAGGGGCGGGAACCGGGCTGGGCCAGGACCGCAGTCAGTGTTCTGCCAAGACTCTCCCAGCCCGCAACACTCAAGAAGGCTGAGAGAAAGAGAGAAGACAACTCTCCCCTCACAAAGGACCAGCTTCTGCCACGCCCCAGGCTCTGCAGCTGGCCTCTCACACTGGCCCCGCCCCGCTTCTCACCCAGGCCCGGCCCCGCCCCTCACGCCTGCCAGCTCACGCACCTCCTGATCCTCACCATGGCCAACTCCGCCACCAGGACGAAGTCCTCCGCAGGAGACAGCTGCACCCCGTTGGGGAACCGCAAGTGGTCCAGCAAAACCTTCACCTCCTTGGTTTGAGTGTCGTACTCCAGCAGGCTGCAGGCGCCAACGCAGAGGGTCACATGGGGCATCTGGGAGCCCTGCTGGGCTGGAGTGGAGCCCTTGGCCAGGGCCTGTGCAGGCGCACTTGGCCTGCACTGGAGTAGCAGGGGCCCCATCCTCCACTCAGACCAGTTCCAGGCTGGCCCTGGAGGGCCACCCAGGCAACCCCCTCCAGACAAGCCCACGGTCAGTTCTCTCGCTGACCTGGGTGCTAGCTCACACCGGGGGAGTCACCATGGCTCCAGCCTCACAGTTTAGGTTCCCCTTCAAGTGCCCGACCACCCCCCACACCCTCAGATGGCCTGGCTATTCTGAGCTTCATTTCTCCAAAGAGAAGTAAGAACATCTCGCTGCCCTGTTGTGTCCACCACCTATTTCCAGGAAACGTTAAGATCCTCCCTTAAAAGCTGAGCAGATGCGCAGAAACACCCACCAACTCTTGGGCGTGATACACTCTCCAACGTCATCCTGCCCATCTACAACCTCCCTGGGCAGATTCAGGAGGACACTCACCGCCCATCATCCGTCCCCTCCATCACAAGGAACAGATAATCTCGTCTTTGCCATTTGCTGCTAGAATCTGTAAAGTAAATCTTCCTCCCATCCCGAGTTACTGTAAGATCGTTCAAGAAGGACATTTTCCTCCCCTCAATGGGGGTCTCAGAGGACAGCAGCAGTCTCACTTCACCTGAGGGGACGGGAAGGAAGAAAAGGAAAGACAGGAAGAAAGAAAGAAGAAAGGGGGGAAACTTGCTTTCATTCTTAGAACATGTAGCTCAATAGTTTCAAACTATTAATCAACCTAACTTATTTAAAAGGAAAAACTAAGGGAGTCTCCCCACTCCCTATGTCAGAAGATGCAGTACTTCGCACAGTGTTCCCCTCCTTTCTGTTCAGTGATGAACTTTTTAAAACAACCCCACTCAAGGCAGAATCCTCCCTATGGTCGAGGAACTCCTTTCCCCAAGACCAACTGACTTAAATATCTGTCAAGAGTCTGGGGTTAATAAGGCAATTTTCTACTTGAGAGAAATATACAATGCTACCCTCACCTGCTTTTAAATGTGAAAAGCAGGAGTAGTAGTAAGTCTTTCCAGACTATAGCACAGACACTCATGGAGTGCTCAGTTCTCTTTACGTCCAACTCCATTTAAACCCCGACAACGATCCCCCAAGGCAGGCCCTCCTGTCAGCCCTACTCTGTGCTGAGGCAAGTGGACTCAGAGGCTGAGTAACTGGCACACGCAGCACCCGGCAGAGTAGGGGCCACCCAGGGGCCCTGTGCACCACCCACGAGGACAACTCCTCCCTCCACACGACCCTCCCCGTTAAGCACACACAGCAATATCACAGCACTGGTCCACAGGACACCATGACCAGTCAGGGAAGAGAAACAGCAGAAGCAGCTAGAGGAAGGAAAAGTAAAAAGAGATGAAGGGGAAGTAGAAAGAGAAGACTGAGAAGCAGAAAACAAGCAGGGAGCCCAGACGGACACACAGAACAGTGAAGACAGGAAGAGAAGCCTCACTCCCTTGGAATGAGACCTTGTGGGACCCGGTGGTCTGGGGAGAGGAAGCTATGAACCTGAGGCAGGCTCGAGTGAGGAGCCACATGACGTGAATACCGGTGCTCTCTGCAGGCAAGACCTTCAGTACCGTTCGGTATGTAAGAAAAATACCAGGGTCTCCGGTAGGCTGTACTGAACAAGTTCTACTAAATCCATTTATAAATAAATACACACGTTGTTTAAAAGATCCGCAATCATCACAGAAGGAAGCAAGTTACTGGCACGTACGTTTCCAGGGATTTACTTCAAACAGCCCTTTGTACGCATCAACCACAAAAAGGGTCCCGTTGGGCCCGGCCCGGATGCCTAGGGGTCTCCCACAAGCAGGCTCGTCATCTCGGGTTTCTAGGAAAACAGACAGGAATCAGTGGCTGGGCCCAGATTCTGCCTGTGGCCCATCAGTGTCCAATCACCTCATCTATCCTGTCCTAAACTGGCATAATGCTGCAGAGAACAAAACTGACCATGGCATCAGGGACTGACTCAGCCCCGACCGTGTCCCTGGCCCCGAAAGCTTAGGACGACTGTCCAGAGGGCCCACTGGAGAGTCAGGATGTGGACAGACGCACAGCAACTGGCACTCAAGAATCACGCTCACATCAGCGTTTGGAGACTCAGTCAGCACAGGCATAGGCCCCACCCTCAGATCCCCCAGCAGTCACAGGTCCCTCCCCAGATTTCCCAGCAGGCACAGGCCCCACCCCCAGGTCCCCCAGCACTCCAGGAGTGGGGTTGAAGCCCCACAGCTGGACCTGAATGTTGTGCTCATCCAAGGACATGGCAGGGTCCCTCCACCCATCATAAAGGAAAAGCTACCATATTACTCCTTAGATCCATTCTCCTGCTCTACTACCTATAGTCTTTTTAACCTGTGGCAGTGCATATTTAGTGCTGGGTACTCACTGCAGGGTACTTACCACAGGATGCTTGCTGCAGGGTACTTACTAATGAGTGCTTATTGCAGGGTGCTTACTATTGAGTGCTCACTACTCAGTGCTTATTGCAGGGTGTTTACCAGAGTGCTTATTGCAGGGTGCTTACTACAGAGTGCATATTGCAGAGGTCTTACTGCAGGACACTCATTGCAGAGGCACTTAACATGTGTGCTTACATTAGGATGCTTACCACAGGATGCTTACTGCAGAGGTTGAAGCCCCACAGCTGGACCTGAATGCTATGCCCATCCAAGGGGGCACAATATGGAGTGGGAAAAGCAGGTTAAATATTCATACGCGGAGTATGATCCCATCACTTACATCCATGTGTGGGTGTGAGTCCATGAACAGAAAGAGATCTGAACAGTTATTCATTACATTGTTAACAAGTTACACCTGAGAAGACTGTAGGTGATTTTTACTTTCTTCTTTGTGCTGTTTGCATTTTACTATAAAAATGCATCATTTTTAAAAAAACATTCTAGCTCCTAACAAAACGATAGTAAGTTGGTGTTATTAGTGCTTAAATAGTAAGTTTCTAAAACCTGAGGGACCTAAGGGTAATTCACTCTGGATGAAGGGCTGAGGTCCCTGGTAGGCTAGTGTGGGAATCCACTTTGGCACCTGAGGAACAAAGTTTAGCGCCTCCCACAGCAGCTCTGGGGTGCATGCTGAGGTGAGGGGTGTGAGGGGCCTGGAGGGAAAGTATGACCACAGGGGCCCCAGCTGGGCAGCGGGGCTCTCTTCTTCCAAAGACCTGACTTCCCAGGAAACACAGCTCCTCTCAGCACCTTCCTTGGGTGCCTGGAAGAGACACAAAGACGGTCACCAAAACTTACTGCATGGGCCTGAGACCAGGAGTGGGGTTGAAGCCCCACAGCTGGACCTGAATGTTGTGCTCATCCAAGGACATGGCAGGGTCCCTCCACCCATCATAAAGGAAAAGCTACCATATTACTCCTTAGATCCATTCTCCTGCTCTACTACCTATATCTTTTTAACCTGTGGCAGTGCATATTTAGTGCTGGGTACTCACTGCAGGGTACTTACCACAGGATGCTTGCTGCAGGGTACTTACTAATGAGTGCTTATTGCAGGGTGCTTACTATTGAGTGCTCACTACTCAGTGCTTATTGCAGGGTGTTTACCAGAGTGCTTATTGCAGGGTGCTTACTACAGAGTGCATATTGCAGAGGTCTTACTGCAGGACACTCATTGCAGAGGCACTTAACATGTGTGCTTACATTAGGATGCTTACCACAGGATGCTTACTGCAGAGGTTGAAGCCCCACAGCTGGACCTGAATGCTATGCCCATCCAAGGGGGCACAATATGGAGTGGGAAAAGCAGGTTAAATATTCATACGCGGAGTATGATCCCATCACTTACATCCATGTGTGGGTGTGAGTCCATGAACAGAAAGAGATCTGAACAGTTATTCATTACATTGTTAACAAGTTACACCTGAGAAGACTGTAGGTGATTTTTACTTTCTTCTTTGTGCTGTTTGCATTTTACTATAAAAATGCATCATTTTTAAAAAAACATTCTAGCTCCTAACAAAACGATAGTAAGTTGGTGTTATTAGTGCTTAAATAGTAAGTTTCTAAAACCTGAGGGACCTAAGGGTAATTCACTCTGGATGAAGGGCTGAGGTCCCTGGTAGGCTAGTGTGGGAATCCACTTTGGCACCTGAGGAACAAAGTTTAGCGCCTCCCACAGCAGCTCTGGGGTGCATGCTGAGGTGAGGGGTGTGAGGGGCCTGGAGGGAAAGTATGACCACAGGGGCCCCAGCTGGGCAGCGGGGCTCTCTTCTTCCAAAGACCTGACTTCCCAGGAAACACAGCTCCTCTCAGCACCTTCCTTGGGTGCCTGGAAGAGACACAAAGACGGTCACCAAAACTTACTGCATGGGCCTGAGCCAAATCGAGCAATGGTCTCTACTTCACCATTTTCAAGTTTTACAACTCGGCCATCTGCTGTACCCGTGAACATCACATCTGTTCAAAGACAGGAAAGAGTAAGGGTGTTACTAGGTTAGCCTAAGAACTATGCACCACCTACAACAGAGGTGGCCAGTCTATGCTTTGTCTCCAGAGAGGAAACAGCAGTTTTGAAAACGAAAGCAAGTGGTGTCTGGGGCCAAAAGCCTTAACACATGCAGCAGTAACGCCACAAGGGCCTTGAAACCAGCATGGGCGTGACCCTGAAGCTGGAGCAAGGGCACTACAGACACCAGTCACAGATAAAAACAGGATTTTCTACCCTCAAAGAAGCGGGAACCCTCGGGCTGATGCTCAGTGCTTGGGTCTGGTCACATCTGCCTCATGGCAGTGTCTAATTGCAGAAGGTGACTATCCAACCAAAGGGAAACAACTGCTGGGAAGGCCCCTGGGTGTAAAATCAAGTGCTCACTTCAGCAGCACATATACTAGAACCAGAACCTCGCAGAACTTGCAATGATGTGCAAATTCATGAATGCTCCATATTCTTAAATGCAAATACTACAAACTCTAGGGGAGCCACTAAAAAATGTATTTAAAATAAGTATAACTGATAGGTAAAGAATGGACAGAAAAGAATCATATAAGATGCTCAACTGATCTACTGAACTCCCAAAGTAGGTGAGAATATAAGGAAGAAAATACATAAGCAACGAATAGAAAACAGTAACAAACATGGGAGACAGTAATCCAACAACAGCTGACCCTTGAACAACTGGGGGTTAGGGGGCGTCAACCCTCTGCACAGTCAAGCATCTGTGGATAACTTTATGGTCAGCCCTCACATCCTCAAGGTCCTGAATCTGCAAGGTTGTGCATCGCAAGATTCCAGACCCATGGGTTTAAGCAACTGTGGATGGAGCAGTGCTGCAGAATGTGTTCAATGGGAAAAAACCCATGTTTAAGTGAACCTGAGTTGTTAAAGGGTCAACTGTATATCAATTACCATCTTAAACGTTAATGGTATAAAAACCTCAATTAAAAGATAGAGATTGTCATTGTGTGTATTAGAAAATAAGACGCAATGAAATGCAGTCTACAAGAAGCTCCCTTTAAATATACAGACACATAGAGCTGAAAAATGAAGGGGTAAAGAAAAATACACCACACTAACACTAATTAAAAGAAAGCTGCAGGGCTAAGAACATGATCAGGGATAAAGAAGACCATCAGGTAACAACAAAGGTCAACTGTAGAGAAGACACAACAGTCCTTAACATCTATGCACCTGATGATAATTGTCAAAATATAAGAGGCAAAACTGATACAACTGCAAGGAGGCACAGGAATCCATGATTAAAGGAGAAGACCTCAGCATCCCTCCCTCAGAAATAGAAAGACCCTGATGAGCAACAAGATCCAACTGCACAGCACAGTCATAGAACAGGGAGCTAGCTGCAATGTCCTGGGCTAAACCATAATGAAAAATAAAATGGAAAAGAATGTACATATACATATAACTGAGTCACTTTAATGTACTGTGGAAATTAATACAATGCTGTAAATCAACTATATGTCAAAAAAAGTAAAAAATTAATGGAAAGGTCCTGCCAACAGAAAATGACCCTAAATGAAGCCCATTCGCCTACAGCCAGTGCTCCACAAGAGAAGCCACCACAGTGAGAAGCCCGTGCACCACAACAAAAAGCAGCCCCCACTCGCCACAACTAGATGAAAACCCAGTACAGCCAAAAGCAATAAATAAATAAGAAAATCAGTAAAGACACAGTTGAACTCAACAGCACCATTGCTCAACTGGATATAATTGATACCTTTCAATACCTCATCCAACAAAAAGCAAAATATATATTTTCTTGAGTTCACATGAAACATTCACCAAGATAGACCACATTTTTGGGCCATAATATATACCTTAATAAATTTAAAAGAACAGAAATGGTATAATATCTGTTCTCACACCAACATGAAATTAAACTAGAAATCATGAAAAGAAAGAGAGCTGAAAATCCCCAAATACTTAGAGATTAAACAACACACACTTCTAATTAACACATAGGTCAAAGAAGAAATCACAAGAGGAATTACAAAACATCTTGAGCTAAGTTAAATTGAAAATGCAACTTATCAAAAATTTCCTGGAGGAAGAGAAAACAGTGCTTAGAAAGAAAGTTACAGCATCAAAGACACATACTAGAAAAGAAAGAGACCTAACATCAGTCATCTAAGCTTCCATCTTCGAACTAGAAAAAGAAGAACAAAGGAAACCCAAGGTAAGCAGAGGAAAGAATAAAAATTAGAGCAGATATCAATAAAATTGAAATAAGAAATCAATAAAGAAAAACCAACAAAAACAAAAGCTGGTTCTTTGAAAAAAATCAATAAAATGAATAATCCTTTAGCTAGGCTAACAAAGATAGAAATTACCAATATCAGAAACGAAAGACCCCTCCCCCTAACCTCGGGCATTAAGAGGATACTAAAGAAATACTATGAACAACTCTAAGTCCACAAATTTGATAATGTAGATGAAACGGTCCTATTCCTTGAAAGACACAATCTACCAAAACTCATACAAGAGACAATATGAATAGGTCTGTATCTATTGAAGAAATGAATCAATAGTTAATAACCTTCCAAAACAGCACCAGGCTGAGATGAGTTCACTGATGAATTCTACCAAACATTTAGGAAGGAAGAAATGGAACCAACTTTCTATAATCTCTTCCAGAAAACAGGAGAGGCATACTTCTTAATTCACTCCATGAAGCCAGTATCACTTTAATACAAAAACCAGATAAAGTCATTTCAAGAAAACTACACACCAATATCTCTCAAGTACAAAGATGTGAAAATTCTCAATAAAATATGAACACATCAAATCCAAAATGCATAAAAGGAATTACACATCCCAACAAAATGGGATTTATCCCAAGTATGTAAGGCTGGTATAGCATCTAAGTACCCATAATATTAAAAAGACTAAAGAAAAATCACATGAACTAATCAACAGATGCAGAAAAAGTATTGACAAAAATCCAACACCCATTTCATGATAAAAACTTTTAGCAAATTAGGAACAGAGGGGAACTTCCTCAACTTGATAAAGAATATCTACGAAAAAATCTACAGTTAGCATCATTCTTAATGGTGAAAACTAGAAGCTTTCTCACTAAAATCAGGAACAAAGCAAGGATGTCCCCTTTCATCACTTCTTTACAATACTGGGCTGAAAGTTCTAGCTAATGCAGTAAGATCAGAAAAGGATATAAAAGGTATAAATAAAACTATGTTCATTCGTAGATGACATGACTGTCTATGTAGAAAATCCCAAAGAATCAACAATAAGTCTTGGAAACTAATAAGCAATTATAGGAAGGTTGCAGGATACAAAGATAATATACTAAAGTCAATCAGTTTCCTATATAACAACAATGAACAAGTGAAATCTGAAATTAAAATCAGAGTATCAGAAGGTGTTTCACTACCTTCCAAAAAGAATGAAATATTTAGGTCTAAATATAATGAAATATATACAAGATCTAGATGAGAAAAACCATGAAATTCAGATAACAGAAATCAAATAACTTAATAAAGGGAGAGATAGTCCATGTTCATGGATTAAAAGATACAACATTGTCAAGAGGTCAGTTCTTCTCAACCTGAGCTCTAGGTTCAGAGCGATCCCAGTAGCTATTTTGTAGATAATCTACAAAATGATCCTAAACCTCACACGAAGAAGCAAAGATCTAGAAAAGCCAACACAATTCTGAAAAAGAACAAAGCTGGAGGACATACACTACTTGACTTCAAGACTTACTATAGGGACTTCCCTGACGGTTCAGCGGTTAAGACTTCACCTTCCAACACAGGGGGCATGGGTTCGGTCCCTGTTCAGGGATGTCTCTTGGCCAAAAAGCAAACAAACAAGAAGCAATATTCAATGAAGACTTAAAAAAAAAAAAGTTCCTATAAAGCTACAATAAGAAGCCAATGTGGTAAAAGCAAAAGAACAGAAAACCAGATCAATGGAACAGAATACAGAGCCCAGCAGTAGACGCACAACTCATCTCTAACAAAAGAGCAAAGGTGACACAATGGGGTACAGACGGTCTCTCCAACTAATCTTGCTGAAAGAACTAGACATCCGCATGCAAAAAGATGAACCTAGACACAGACCCTACACCCTTCACAAAAATTAACTCAAAATGGACTTCAGACCTAAACATAAAACACAAAACTACAAAACTCCTAGAAGATAAAAAAGGAGAAAACTCAGTTGACTTTGCATATGGTGATGACATTTTAAATACAACACCAAAGATATAATCCATAAAAGAAAGAACTGATAAGCTGGGTTTCATTAAAACTTAAAAACTTCTGCTCTGAGAAAGACACTGTCTAGAGAATGGGAAGACAAGCCACAGACTGGAAGAAAATATCTGCAAACAATGCATCTGATAAAGGACTTGCATCCAAAATATACAAAAAATTCTTTAAACTCAACAATAAGAAAATGAACAATCCAATTTTAAAAATATCCCAAAGACTTAAAACACCTCACCATAGAAGCTCTACTATGGTGGAAAACAAACACATGAAATAATGTTCCACATCATATATCATCAGGGAATTGCAAATTAAAATAGCCATGAGATACCACTTCACGCCTATTAAAATGGCCAAAATCCGGAACACTGACAGTGCCAAATACCAGGCTACAAGAGCTGCCACTCATGACTGGGGGTGAGGAAAGGGTGGGGGGTGGGTGCAAAATGGTACAGCCACTTCTGAAGACAGTTTGGCAACTTATAAAACTAAACTAGGTGAATGGAAAAATGAACTATGATACATCCAGGCAATGGCATATTATTCATTAATAAAAAGGAATGAGCTATAAAGCTGTAAAAAGACTTGTGAATGTGAAAGTCACTCAGTCATATCTGACTCTGCAACCCCATGGACTGTAGCCCACCAGGCTCCTCTGTCCTTGGAGAGTCTCCAGGCAGAACACTGGAGTAGTAGGCTTCCCTTCTCCAGGGATCTTCCCAACCCAGGTCTCCCCCATTGCAACCAGATTCTTTACCGTCTGAGCCACCAGGGAAGCCCAAGAGTACTGGAGTGGGTAGAACCGTAAAATGCCTAACAGTAAGTGAAAGAAGTCAATTTGAAAAGACCGCCTGATGTATGATTCGAACTCTAAAACATTAGGGAAAGGCAAAACTATGCAAACAAGAAACAGATCAGTGGTTGCCAGAGGCTTGGGGGCAAAGTAGGAAGAAGAGGCTGAATGCAGCGGATTTCAAGGGGCAGTAAAAATTCTCTGTATGATAATCTAATGATGGATACATGTCATTAAACATTTGTCCAAACCCGTAGAACATACACACCAAGAGTATAAAGCCTAACGTAAACTATGGACTCCAGTGATGATGATGTGACAATGAGGAGTTGTCAAATGTACTCTCAATAAATGTACCATCTTGGGGGAGATGTTAATAATGCGGCAAGTAGGGGGTAGAGGATATATGGCAAATTTCTGTATCTTCCCCTCCATGTTGCTGTGACTCCAAAATTGCTCTAAAAAGTAAAGTCTAAACGATGTTCATTGGTGGCTCCTCTCCTGGCACCTTCTGAGGTGAGAGCCTCTCTCTATTGTCAGCAGCAGCGAGTCGAGGTGCCCTCATGCAGTTCACACCTGCAGGGGATAACCAGAAATGTCACCAAAGGACAAGCAGAGAAAAGAAAAAAGGAGGTGTGATGACAGAGCAAGATAAGGCATCAGACCCAGTGGAAAAGACAAAAGAAAGCGTTCTCCGGGAGATCTGAAGGGGGGTGGGGGGAATCACTGGTACTCCTCAAAGTTCCAATTTTAAACATCAGTGCTAGATTTCTTAACCAAAACTATGAAATTTGTGAAATTAATAAGCATCAATGTCTTTTTAAGAGAAACACAAAACTCAATCACAAAATGCCCATCTCTCCTGAGCAATTCTGACTCTGCCAGACAAAAGCAACAGCCAACTACAGAAACACCCAGTCCTCAGGCCGGCCAAAGAGCAAGGCTGGGAAAGGCAAGCTGGTTCAGTTTCGGAGGTGGAGGCACGGGCCTGACAGGCCTTCAGAAGGAAACGGAAGCATGTCAGCCATTCATGGCCGTTCCACCGCGCTCTGGGGTGATGGCCAGCAAGCTGAGGCAACAAACAAGATGCAGGAAATCCTCACGTCTCAGTCCTCGCCAACCTCTTCACTAACCATATCTTTTGACTCTTAAGCTTAATTCTCATTCTAACAGACAGGAAAGGCCTGTTCCAGGTTGCTACAGACTCAAGAATTAGAACCAGACCCTCTTCTAGTCTGGAGGTTTGGGCAAGTCTGAAGCAGATGGTTAGCCTTAAATGCACCCACCAAGGTGACCGTTAAAAAAAAGTGGAAATACTGAGAACGGTTCCTGTTCTTGTCAAAAATGAAATCTACACAAAGACAACCTGTGCTATATCAAGTAACACCTACCCAATTGTGACAGATGAACTAAAACACCAGTGTTCACGTTTTTCCTTTCTCCTTTCCTTTTAAATGGTCCAACAATTTGAGCAGAATAAAGCTTACTAGACAGGAACTCAAAATCACCCAGCACTAAAACAGCCTGCAACTCAGAGGCAAGAGACTCCCTCGGGGCATCTGCTAGGCAAACAGGCACAATCGCAGCCCAGAAGGCCGCCCAGGACTCCCCTTGGCACTGTCCCCACAGAACCCCGCTCAGGCGGCAAACAGCGCCAAGTCCCAAGGGTCTACTTACCCCCAATATTTGCTATGGACTCGGGCCCAACAAGCTGATTTTCAAATAGCTTTTCCGCCTGTTGTAACTTCGTATTTGGTTGCAGCACACCAAGGAAGAGAGGGGGCTCTTTGAAGCTGTAAAATAATGCAATTATAGGGATTTGTCTATAAAAACATATGAAGAAAGTATTTACTGAAGGACCTACATGCATAATTCGCCGTTCTTTGACAAAGGGCACATATTTCAATAATATCCTTAGTTGCCAGAGCACTAGTTAAAAGAAAAAACCTCCCAGGATATCAGGAAAGGTCACAGCACAGAAGAAAACTGAAGGCATCAATGTGACTGACGTAAGAACACTCTCCTGTTACCTGAGGCCCAGGGCGCCGGGCCTCCCCCACCCATCCAACAAGCTTCACCCTCCAGCTCACAGAGCCCAGCATTTATTTTGCCATTGGCTGCCCGCCCATACAGGCCCAACCGAGACGGAGAGAGCGGAGTGGACGTTTCACAGGGACAGCCTTGCTTCCTGCTCCATGGGGAGGACAGAAGACAGCTGGGCCTGGGGCCACCCTCCCTGCACCCACACAGGCGCACCCCCCCGTGGCCTGGACCCCCACCCCTGCCCCGGGCCCACACAAAAGTGCCCAGGAGCTCTCTCGTCTCCTCCATCCACTGGCAAACATGCTGTTTCTCCCAAGCCGTCAGCAACTGTGGCCACCCAGAGCCACGCCACCATCTTCCCTCCCCGATTCCTCCCTTGTCCCCCGACATCTGCTTGCGACACAGCAGCCCACCTGCGCTCTGTGAAGCACAGATCAAGGGCATCCACCCCTCAATACCTGCAAATGGGCCCTCTCCCTGGAGCGAAAGTCTCCCACGAACTCCTCGCCCAACAGTCCGGCCATGGCCTCCCCTCACTCCGCTCTCCCAGCCGGTCACCAAGGGCCCTGGGCATCTCCCACTTTAAACCCGCTGCCTCCTCCCATCACCTCCTCAGTGCAGTTTGCTCTGACCACACAATGTAACACACAGTGCTGACCCCAGAAGCCCAGACCCCACACCACTGTGTTTGCATCATCAACTCCTCACTGTCAGCTGCCTGTGCCCCCAACTTGCTGGGTTCTCACTGACTTGCTGGGTTCTCACTGTTGTATCCTGAACGCCGGCCCCCAGGAGTCTCCCAGGGGAGCAGGGGAGAGAAGAGTTCCCATGTGTCACCCACCCCCCGCCCGCACTGCGCCCACCCTGGCCCGGAGAGTAGGAGAACCAAGGGGAGGGTGGGGCTGCCGTCTGGGAGCTCTCCATCCCCACCCCCTCTCAGCACAACTCCCCGGGAACTAAACCCCCCCTCCACCCTTGGCCCTGTCTCACAAATACAGCTTCCTAACTGCTCTTCAAAAGCACACGCGTGGTTCAACTAAATCGCGTGGTTCAACTAAAAAGCTTTATTTCCAGAGTGGGAGAGAAGGACTGGGACCTGCAAGACACTTGGGTTCAAGCTCTGCGGGAAGGTCACACCTCCAGAGGGGCAGGGACGTGTGCAGACAGGCAACAGACAAGCACACGGAGTAGGGGCAGAGGGGGCTCCCCGAGTCCAAGCCTCCCCGCCGTCCCCGTGGGTGCTGCCGGATTCCCTCACTCAAGAAGGCCTAGAAGGGCTGCAGCATCAAACTAGTCAGGGTGGTGCACTGTCCCTGCCCCCAGGGGGAGACGGGAAAGCACAGAAAATGCAGCCCCGGAAGAAAGGCACCAGGGACGGCCCAGGAGCTCGCTCCTGCTGACTGTCCTAATTCAGTTACCATCTAAGCTCAGTTTCCGGTTTTGTCCTGTTTCTCCCCATGGTTCTTTCTATCTGATTAGGATCATTCTTTAATCTTTCTTCTGATATCAAACTGATAAAAATGTCCCCACCAGCTGCGAGTGTGTCTCACAAGCATGGGGCCAGGGCATGGCCGGTGGCCTCGACTCAGCAGCAGTCACTGTGGCCTTCACCCCTGGCTTTGGGGAAGGAACAGGTTTCCATCCAGAACGGAACAGAAACATGAGTTTTCAAGAAAAGACAAGACTGTTTCTGTCATATTTAAAACATATTTCAGTTACTGTAAAATTTAACATAAAAGACACAGTAGTATTGTAAAGAAGAGATTTTGTGCCTATAATTTTAAAAACCAACAAGGACAGTAACTCTTCCAGCAGCTGAAAGCTATTACTGTTAACTGTCAAAAATCTGAATTTTATTAACAGGGTAAAACTGTAAAACTCACAGATAATAAATAAAAAGCAGCAACAAAGTGCTATGGGTGGTCAGGATGTGAGGGGCAAACAGAAACACACAAAAATAAAACTCGGGCAAGGCCCACAAGAGACCTGCAGGGGAAGGAGTGGGACGGTGGCCCATGCCCCCGACCCTCAGGCAGGGAGACAGCCTGGGCTCCTCACAGATGCTCAGGAAACCCGTGGAGCCCCCCCTAACCGACCCCAATCCCGACTCTCTGGCTCCACAGGTGGACACTCCCCTGTGGTAAGGAGGGAATATCCACCAAGTGGATATTCCTGAGCCCACGTCATCTATGCCTGATGACACTGCTGTGATCCCACCCCTGGGAACACGTGTCCCCACAGACGCTGGGCAACATCCTCCAGGAATCAGGATGCCACAGATGTCATGTCCACCAGCCCCAGATCTTCCTAACGAGGAAAAGAAGGCTGCTGTGCACAGCAGGGTCTGGCCAAGCCTGGCGGCCTCCCTGGTGACTCTGCTCGCTAAAAGGCTGCCACCATCTGCATAACCCGCCACCTGGGAGGGTCTCCCCAAGTCCCGGGCCCTCCAGGTCTGTCTGTCCTCTGACTTTCTGGGTCTCCTGAAGGCAGAGCCCCCAAGGCACCCGCACCAGCTGAGCTGCCAGCATGGAGACTGCACCGCTCGTCCCAGGCAGTGTGTCCGCCCCTTTCCTTGCTCTTTCTGCTCTGATCAGAGTTTCACAGAAGACCTTTGTGCTGTTGTTACCAGTACTTTTCCCCAAACCTCAGTTCATTCCCCTTCTCACTGTTTGCCCGTCTTCTGCCTTCGTTCTGGCTTCAGGGGCCCACATCCCCGGAGTGGGAGCCAGTCGTTGCCCAACTCTGAGCCAAAGAGAGACCCATCAGCCACAGCGGTGTCTATGGGTTTCTCCTCACCAGGCACACCTACTCCACCGACAGGGCTCGTTCTGCACAGCCTCAAAGCCTTCCCAACCTGGCTCCTCTCCAGGCTCCTCTCTCAGGCTTTCCCCTGAATCTCTTCACCACTCTTGGCACGACTAACGATCTCTACTGAGATCAAAGGTCTTGGGTGCCCTTAGAAGCCGCGTGTCCACCTGCTCCCCACCATCTCCCTCTCCACGGCCAGCTCTCCAGCCTAGGTTTCGACCCCCAGCTTTGGACACAAATCTCACTCCCACCTGGCACACTGGATTAGCAGAAAGGCCCAGGCAGTCTGCATCAGAGGCCAGTTTAGCTACCTCCTTCTACACAGCGAGGGGGGTTGGCAGGAGGGAGACCTTCAGAGAGAGGAAGCCCAACACACTGCCCACTATGAAGCCTCAACTCTCACTCACAAAACAACACATCATTCAGTTTATACCTGTTAGCTTCCGTCTATACCGAGACGGGGTTCTTATCTGAACTTTTCAACTTTACATGAACTCACAGCAAACTTCAGGCAGTTTCACCACCCTGAGCGGCTCTGAGGGGAAACCAGACTGCACAGCCCTTGACATCATGAACAATCACATGAAGAGGAGCCTGGCTTTGCGTGACTGTAACTACAAATGTGAATATCTTCACAAGGCCTGAGGGGCACACTAATTTTTCAAGTTATGATGGACTGTATTACCTACACATCCCCACTGATGAAGGGTAATTTAGCAAATATAGAACAGTATTTATTATACAAGGTTTATTAAAAATCAACTACTCATAAATCCTTACTTCAGGAAACATAGTTGTGCCTGCCAAATAAATAGCACTTATCAATAATTTTTAAAAATCAGCTACTTAAAAAATTTAAACAGGGCAACTTGAACTTAACCTTCGTTTGTGTGTCTGTGCTCTTGACACTTCAAATGAATTCAGGTTAATCACCTCTAATACTTAAGCTTCTGTTGTTTGGGATCTTTCTAGTTTCTAATGTTGGTTTGCACAGTTTTGTTTCTGAAAGAGTAGCATGCATAACACTGGGCACATGTTGTGTAACACCTGATTCAACATGGAGCACAGGCACCAAAGAGCCCTCTCTCCTGCCTGGCATAGCTCGCCCTGCAGAGCAGGTTAATTTATTAGCCAAGAAGCTCTCAGCCCGATTTTGTCAAGCAGCGCCACCCACCCTGCCCGAGCTGCGCGGCTACTCACCTGAGAGGCTCTGGGTCTATAGGCGAGTCCAGCAGCACCAGGGCGCCGAGCAGGGGCACGGTGAGGAAGGCTGCCAGCACGAGGAAGGTGGCTCGGAACACTCTGCCGCTAAAGGAGCTGCCGGACACAAAGCACACGAAGGCATCCGCGTGGCTCAGATCGACTGGCCGCACCCTCAGCCCTCTGGGCAAGGGCAGCCCTCCCACCCGGCCTGCCCCTTTCAAGGCCACCAACCCCGTGGCAGTGACTAAAGGTCAGCATTTGCTAGGATGGCAATCATGCCCTTGTTCTTTTCTTTAATCTTCCGGGGTGTGGAACACTCATCAGTTACCTCCCAGGTAGTCTGATGAGCAGTATCCTGGATCCTCCAGCAGATGCTAAAAGCCGGTAAACCCAAAGAACCAATGGGCATAAAGTGACGGAGTTGTGAGTGAAGCTGTGGGAAGGAGCTGCCTTCGTCCACCGGGAAGATGGCGGCCCTCAGTCACCACCTCTGACCACCAAGGCTCAGAGCAGCAAGGCTGAGACACATCCACAAAGGAAACGGAGGCAGAACATCCTGAAGGTCCAAACCCAACCATTACCAGACACGGGAGAACCTACAGAGCCACAGCTCCAGACCGCCTCTTCAAAAGCCATGGGGAGACCTGACAGTGGCCTGGGCCCTCAAGCAGAGTGTGCGGACACCAGGGGCTGAAACCCCCTCCAACAAGCCTCACCAGCGACCTCACTCACCCGTGGGCCAGGCAGCATGTGACGCCTCCTGCTAAGAAATAAACTGCCGGGGTCACTACTTGCCTGCATCAGGATATTGAGATTCACTAAACACCTGAAACCAAGAGTAACTTAGAGCAAATTAAAATCCTGAGCTCCTAAAGTGGAAAATCTTTTCTATCCAAAAAAGCTGACTTGAAAAAAGTTAGGACTCACACCTGACCAACTAAGGGCAATGTTTCATTTGATTTTTGACAAGACGGATTCAATGTAGAATGCAGAAATGTGTGGGCCAGGGGTGGGCAGTCTGCTGCCAGGTCGGGACCAAGGGTCACGTCTGACCCCAAGCCGGAGGTCACCACTAACGAACGACAGCACCTGCTGAGGACAGGAGGAGATGCCTGGACCCGGAGCCCAGCGTCAGGTTTCAAACACACGCACAAGCTGACCGTGTCTGCTCCCCTGGGGAATTTTGGGGTGAAGGCAAACAGCCGGCGTGGCCCCTGCGAGCCTGCACTCAGCACCACATGTCCTACTTCACCCCAGAAGAAGCCCATGGCAGTGCTTCCTGTCATGCCTTCCACGACTCAACAACACAAAAGTTTTCCACTCATCTACTAAGGGACACTTGTTGGGAGGGGAGATGAGAAGGGGTTACTTAATGGCAACAAGGAGTTTCATGGAATGAGGACAAGTTTTGAAACTAGAGAAGAGTAGTGGTTGCCCAACAGTAAACATTGCTGAACTGTATGCACTCTAAGGAGGTTCCTTTTACGTTATGTACCCCACCTCAAAAAGACGTTAAGGTGACGAGAATGTTCACTTAGACTGTGGTGATTTGTCACTTTAGCAAATCTCTCTAAATAAGCTAAAAACCTCTGAATTGGACATTCTAAACTGGTGACTGATGATATGCGAATTACAGCTCCATAGAGATGTCCAAAAAGTAAGTCGGTGGCCGCCCATCCAGAGGCTGGGAAACTCGCACTCAAGGCTTGCTTGGGTGCCCAGTCTGAGAGTGCGGCAACCACAGCCAGCGAATGCACGGGCAGAATGTGTCTGCGAGGGCTTGGGGCAGGAATGGCGTGGTCTTGTGGTTCCTTCAAAAGTGGAGTCCCAAAGGGCAGGCCACACGGCACTGCACAAACCGCCCCTCAGAGCCCACGGGGAAGGACGGTGTCCTGCCAAGGGGGCTGACGCAATCAGCCCGCCCCACCCCGCACAGCTGCAGCCCCTGGGGAAGCTGCCTTGTGCAAACTCACCAGCAGAAGTGGTGACACGGGCCAAACTGTCCCTTGCCCTTTTCCTTGCCAAACACATTTCCACATAAAACAGATCCTTCCTGTCTAACTTGGACTCTATGCTAACTCTCCTTTTCTATGTGATAGTGTATATTTTAAAATCTTAATTTAGGAATGTGATTTGGAGCTTGTGGCAGCATGCTTGAAGACCTGCTTGCCCCTTCCTATGACGGGGAAAACAAGAAGTCCAGCCTGGACAGAAAGTGACTGCTTGCAGCTAGAAAGGCGGCCAGAACTCCGGCAAAGCCTCATGTCCACACGGTCCAACCTGCCAGGCAGGTTCAAGCCCTAGTTGTTCCTAATGTGCAGCCGGACACTGCTGACCTGATCCAACCCATCTCCAGGGAAAGAGTCCATCAGCACCCTGGCTGACCACCAGCCAATTTCTACTAGAAAGCTCCATACACGGTCAAGTTTTAGAACCGGCAGCTTGGCCCCACGCTGTTTACTTCCTCACTGCAGACTGAGACTCTAGCTCTGCAGGGCCATCAAACTCCAACTTTACATATCCAGTAACTTGACAAATGGCCCCAACACGGAAGTTTTTAGCCATTCAGAGCCCATCTGCTTTATGTGCTTGGCGAAACCTCCCCAGACAGTGGTTCGGTTCAGTTCAGTTGCTCAGTCGTTTCTGACTCTGCAACCAGCATGCCACGCCTCCCTGTCCATCACCAACTCCTGGGGTTGACTCAAACTCACGTTCATTGAGTCGGTGATGCCATCCAACCATCTTATCCTGTGTCGTCCCCTTCTCCTCCCACCTTCAATCTTCCCCAGCATCAGGGTCTTTTCCAATGAGTCAGTTCTTCCATCAGGTGGCCAAAGTAGTGCAGTTTCAGCTTCAGCATCAGTCCTTCCAACAAATATTCAGGACTGATCTCCTTTAGGATGGGCTGGTTGGATCTCCTTGCAGGCCAAGGGACTCTCAAGAGTCTTCTCCAACACCACAGTTCAAAAGCATCAGTTCTTCGGCGCTCAGCCTTCTTCACAGGCCAACTCTCACACCCATACATGACCACAGGAAAAACCATAGCCTTGACTAGACGGACCTTTGTTGACAAAGTAATGTCCCTGCTTTTTAATATGCTGTCTAGGTTGGTCATAACTTTTCTTCCAAGGAGTAAGCATCTTTTAATTTCATGGCTGCAGTCACCATCTGCAGTGATTTTGGGTCCAAGAATATAAAGTCTGTCACTGTTTCCACTGTTTCCCCATCTATTTCCCATGAAGTGTTGGGACCAGATGCCATGATCTTAGTTTTCTGAATGTTGAGTTTTAAGCCAACTTCTTCACTCTCTTCTTTCACTTTCATCAAGAGGCTCTTTAATGCTTTTCCACTTTCTGCCGTAAGGGTGATGTCATCTGCATATCTGAGGTTATTGATATTTCTACCAAGGGACTCTCAAGAGTCTTCTCCAACACCACAGTTCAAAAGCATCAGTTCTTCGGCGCTCAGCCTTCTTCACAGGCCAACTCTCACATCCATACATGACCACAGGAAAAACCATAGCTTTGACTAGACGGACCTTTGTTGACAAAGTAATGTCCCTGCTTTTTAATATGCTGTCTAGGTTGGTCATAACTTTTCTTCCAAGGAGTAAGCGTCTTTTAATTTCATGGCTGCAGTCACCATCTGCAGTGATTTTGGGTCCAAGAATATAAAGTCTGTCACTGTTTCCACTGTTTCCCCATCTATTTCCCATGAAGTGTTGGGACCAGATGCCATGATCTTAGTTTTCTGAATGTTGAGTTTTAAGCCAACTTCTTCACTCTCTTCTTTCACTTTCATCAAGAGGCTCTTTAATGCTTTTCCACTTTCTGCCGTAAGGGTGATGTCATCTGCATATCTGAGGTTATTGATATTTCTCCTGGGAATCTTGATTCCAGTTTGTGCTTCATCCAGACAGTGACTACCCTTCAATAAAACAGAGCCTCACCACTTGCACTGTATGTTCACTGGAAGGACTGATGCTATCGCTGAAGCTCCAATACTTTGGCCACCTGATGGGAAGAACTGACTCCTTGGAAAAGACCCTTTGGAAAGATTGAAGGCAGGAGGAGAAGGGGACGACAGAGGATAAGATGGTTGGATGGCATCATCAACTCAATGAACATGAGTTTGAACAAGCTCTGGGAGTCAATGATGGACAAAGTAGCCTGGCGTGCTGCAGTCCATGGGGTCGCAAAAAGTTGGACATGACTGAGTGACTGAACTGAACTGAACTCCACTCCTACCCCAACTCCTGCCCATGGAGCTATGTGACCCTCAGCTTGACCCAGAAGCCCCTCTCATCCCCTCCCCTATGAGACTCCCCCACACACAAACCTGTCAGTGTCACCCACAAAGCTCAGGTGGCTGCTGCCACCTCAGAGCCATATCACTTTCCTTCATCAGCCTCTGCAACCCCCAAACCCGCTACATAACACAAGCAAGGAAGTGAATTTTAAATTTTGGTTCATTTTAATTAATTTAGACTTAAGTAGTTACATGCAGCCAAGTGACTGCCACATCAGACGGCACCCCCTGGGAGTCCACAAGCACTCCGTGACCTCCTGCCCAAGTGGCGCAGGCAGCCCACTCTGAGAGAAGAGCAGTCAAGTACTCACCCTCTGTGTAGCCTGGGGTGAGCGAGGCCAGACAGGCAGCGACCAGCACGGAGAGGAGCAGTGCCTCAGGTTGGCAGAGGGTGGGGAGGGTTTGAAGCCCACGGACTCTGCACAGAGATTTCAGGAGAAGCAACCAGGCAGACCTACACTGGCGAGGAAACACAGGACTCAACGAGCTCCGGGCACAGGTGAGAGCCACGCGACCCTGGGCACTGAGTCTGTAACTGGCAGGTGCACAGGTCCTGGAAGTGAGGTCAGAGAGCTCCTGACCCAGGCTCTGGGAGCACAATTATTGCAGCCTAAGGTTCATTAACCTTTTTGGCAGGCCCATCTCACTGCTGGCTCCTGTGAACTCAGAGTCAACTACAGTTCTGCATCTGCTCTGTAACGGCCCAACCACACACTGCACTGTGCTCCATTGCGAAGTCGTGTCTGACTCTGTGCAACCTCAGGGACTGTAGCCTGCCAGGCCCCTCTAGCCTCAGGATTCTCCAGGCAAGAATACTGGAGTGGGTTGCCATGTTCTCCTCCAGAGGAATCTTCCCAACACAAGGCTCGAACCCGCGTCTCCTGCCTGCGTCTCCTGCACTAGCGGTGGATTCTTCACCACTGGAGCCACGTGGGAAGCCTTGCACAGCTGCACTACGTCCACTCATCTGAAGGACCCTCTGTTTATCCAAACAATCTTTACCAACAAAGGGCTGCACAGGCCCATCATACTCTCTTCAGTCTGTGCTGACACACCTCAGAAGGAAAGCCCCCTCCCTCCCAGGTGCCATCCGGGAGGTCAGCTTGCTTGCCCCAACCCCTACACTTGCACCCTCAGCACCACGCCTGGGATGCACAGGATCTGACAACTACCAACAGCTCAGTCACAACTTACAAAATCCTGGTAAATGGGATTTACTGGGGCAAAATATGGCGAAGGGTGTCCTCTAATAGCTTCTGCACACAAGACATCACGGCCTCGAGGAAAAGACTGAAGTTGTGACTCACACGCTCCATGAGATCAACACAGACCCATGATTTCAGGCCCTAATCCTCAAGAGACTGGAACCCCGGGTGCTGAGGTGATCCCTGGAACCTGAGACTCACACACAATGGCCCAGTCCTTTCAAGCGCCCCGCACTGGTTCACTTCCCAGTCCTTTAAACCAGGGCTCTGAGACTGCAGGCATTGTTTCAGCGCTGACACCAAACTGAAAACAGGGTAAAAGAGCAATTTGAAAACACACACCCAGGGGAAAGGCTGAGAAAATGCTGGAATCCTGGCTCCCCACAACCTCCTGAATTACGACAGCCCCAACTGTCTCTCCCCATTGCCTCCCTTTCACTTCAGTCTTAAAAAGGAAAATGGACCTACAAGAGATTTTTAATTAGTCTGAAACCCTCTGGAAGCTTATTACCAGCTTAAAAGAAACTGGTAACTTTTCAACTCTTCACTCCTAAAAAAGTATACATGGACATTAAAGAGTTGTTCTTTCCTCTCAGACAGAACTATGTTCCAAAAGGGAAGGAATCTTTTCTGGGTTACAATCACTCTGTCAATAAACTTCTTAAACCTGTGGGGAAACTGATGCCAAATGACAATCATTAGAAACCAGCATTGGGGACCTCTTGGCGGTCCAGTGGTTAACACTCTTCAATTCCACTTCAGGGTACACAGGTTCAATCCCAGGCCAGGTAACTAAGATCCTGCATGCCACGGCCAAAAAAAAGATTATTGTTCAGATACAGGCACTCAACAACTCTGAAATAAAACATTATCTCTGAAGCCTGATTTTAAAAATACCCTTCTTATTGTCCAGAAGCCAATTCTGTCCTTCATTTGTTTTCATGTCTCTTGCGACTCCATTCCTCTGTAACTACAAAAACCATGTCACTCACAAAGACGTCAATGCCCTCACCAGTAAAACAGAGCTAGTGCCACCACTCATGCCAGAAGCCAGGAGACTGGGCAAGGTGTCATTCAGGGTCCCATCCACTAAAATCTATTGTCCTCCTTCTGTAAACGGAAGCAAATTTCCTACTTCTGTAAACTGTCCTTTCTTTATTCTGTTCAGCACATCTGAAGTTTACTATATAGCCATCACATTTCTGTTTCCTTCAGATTCCTTTCCTTCACTCATTATACACAATACTTTCTTGTCTTAGAGTGAACCTTCAAATTTTAAGGTAATCAAGATGACAATCAGATGAACTACTAGAAACCACTACAAAACAAATGAAAACTAGAAAACTGCATGATAAAAATAAGAAAAAGCTAAAGAATTACAATATACACATAGGAAGGAAGGTGGGTGACAGGAAACAGACTGTTACAAAGACCCTGAAGAGGATCAAAGAAGAGAAGGGGAAACACAGGAAAGCCAAGAAAATGTCTTAAATCAATAGAAAGCAAAAGGCACCCAGGGGAAGACTAGCAACAGGTGAGGAGTTTGGAACACAAAGTAACCCTGCCATTAAGGAGGAAATCCCAGAGAAACTGAAAAACAAGTAAATTAACTCTGCCCCCTGCCCTGGGGCCTACAGGGCCCAGCTAATGGTTGGGCCCATCCAACTACTCCTCTTGGGTGCTCTATGCCCTGTGCCTCATAGTAGACCCAGGCCAGCTGCCCCCTGGTCTCCTGGGCACAAGGTGTGGCAATGCGAGTGGGCATGGTTGCACAGCACTGCTCTGCAGGCTCCTAAGTCATCAGCAGATGATCTCACAACATCCAGTCAAAAGGGCGACCGACCTGTTGTGGTCTACCCACAGTCAGCACTCTAGAATCCCATCCTAGAATCCAGAGCAAACCAGAATGGCTAGTCACCCCGCAAAGACAAGTGTATTCCTGACCTTTCCACTGGTCCCAGACTCTTGCTAGTGAAAAATCTTCTCCAAAAATCATAGATTTTCAGAGACCAAACACTCCTTCCTTTCATTATCATCAGGGAATAAATTCAGTCTCTCTCTGCAAACACTGTGCTGCTGCATTCAGTATGTACCACACCCAATGGCACGGCAAAACACATCCCAAAATTACCATCAACACAGAAGTCAATCAGTTCCAAACTTTGAACTTGGGTCTATGTGGGGCCTCTTGGTTCTTAAAAACCTCAAGTTTTGCCACTCGGGTCACAAAGTTAAGAGGAGAATTTTACGAACTTTAAAGGCTTATGCTTCAGTTTCTAGCTAACAGAGCAATGTATATTTACACTCGGGAAGGTTAGACGAAGCGAAGTTGGGAGAAGATCTGATAGTCCCTTTATCAGACACCAACTTAGCCGGTGCCCTATGCATGTCCGTCCCTACCAGGAAAACGTGCAGGGCTGGACCCTCACAGAAACTGCCCAACGACGTCCCTTCTGCTTCCCCCTCTTGCGGCTCCGCGGACGCCCCTGCTGCAAAGTGCGGCAGCGCGGAGGCCGGGGAGCTCTGGAGCCGGGCAATGACGCGGCGGGGGGGGGCCGAAGGGCCTCAGGTGCACTGCGCGCCGAGAGCCCGCTTCCAACCGCAAAGCGAGGCTGCTGCTGCTGCTGCTAAGTCGCTTCATTCGTGTCCGACTCTGTGCGACCCCATAGATGGCAGTCCACCAGGCTCCCCCGTCCCTGGGATTCTCCAGGCAAGAACACTGGAGTGGGTTGCCATTTCCTTCTCCAATGCATGAAAGTGAAAAGTGAAAGTGAAGTCGCTCAGTCGTGTCCGACTCTTAGCGACCCCATGGACTGCAGCCTACCAGGCTCCTCTGCCCATGGGATTTTCCAGGCAAGAGTACAGGAGTGGGGTGCCACTGCCTTCTCCCGAAGAGAGGCTGCCGAGGACTAAATGAGGCCCCAGCTGCTGTCGCCGCCTTGGGGGCACAGCCCCGCTCCAGGCCCAGCCTACCTGCCGCCCTTGGCCTCCGGTGTCCGGTTGTCGTCCGTGACCACCTGCGGCCGCAGGGGCCGGCGCTGCCGCAGCCCGTCAGCCTCGGTCATGGTTCTGAGACGCCAGTCAAATCCCCTCGCTGACCACCTCCCGCCAGGCGCGCGGAAGTGACGAGCGAGGCTCCACCTCACAGCTCGGGCGCGCGCGGGAGTGACGTAGGCCCCGCCCCTTCCGGCCTCTCGGGAGGTGGTAGCTGCAAGGTTCTTTCGCGCGAGCCCTAACCAGCGCCCCATCCCCGAAGCGGTGGCGGCTTTCGGGGTCCGGACTGCCGCGTTCTCGCCCCCGGCGGCCCCGGCCGCTCACGTCCGTTCGGGGCGCCCCCCCTCCACCGGGAATCCCGGGGCCGTTTCCGAACCGGCGGGGTTGAGGGAAAGACTCTCTGGAAAAGGGCGGCTGGTCGTGTCCGTCTTTGTGACGGCCACAGCGACGGTGGGCGGTTTGTAAGCCTGTGGCCGGGTCTGTCGCCGGGCGCTGTGGGCAGGTCGAGGCCCGCGCCCGCGCCGAAGGTAACCAGCAGGCTCGTGGGGGCGTTTGGCAAATAAAGGAGCGAAAGATGGACGGGATGGGAAAGACACTGGGAGGGGGCTTTTCCGGCAGAGGAAACCGGGTCCTTTTACTGTGAAGCGTCTCCAGAAAAGACCGCTCGGAATGAAGCTCTGAGAATCGCTTTCCCTGCTGCTCCACAAGGCAGTTCCCACGTCAGCGGGCTCCCCGAGCCTTTCTGGGTGCTGGGTGGAGGGGCGGCGTCAGACCCCGCACTCGACTGCCCCCGAGAAAAACCTGCAAGACCCAGCGTGAGGGGATGAAACTTTCTTGATGAATCGAGATCTGCAGGGCGTCTTAACACCTGGGCAACATCTTTCTCTGCTGATGCACCAGAACGGCCGCTGTTCAGGGATGGGTTTTAACAGCTACAAGATGGGCCCCTGGAGCATCCCTCCCGCCCTGAATCCTGTGTTTCACACACTCAGGATTATTTGCTGTTTCTAATTCTGTGCCTCCCTGCCTTGGTCCCTATTATTCCTTGTCTCTCTGATACTGCTTTCCTTCACCTCTACTTGGCCAAAACTACTTATGTCTCAGAGCCCATGTCATTTGCTGAAATCCTTCCTCTAATTTCGAAGCAGGACACCTTTGTGTCTAAGGCACTCTCACTGGAAATTTTTGCATTCCATGCTAACTGGAAACAGGAACATGACTGTACAAGAAAATAATAAAAACTTAGGTTTATTGAACTTGCTTCAGCAAAGAAATGCACCAGAGGGCACGTGAGTCTCCTCTGGACAGCAGTGTAATGGAAGGGTCTCCGAGGGGTCTAGGCTGGAGTTAACCATAGATGGTCTTGGCAAGGATGGCTCAGAGTTTGTAACCAGAATAGTCACTGGAGGGGTCAGTGGTTTTGTCTTGGAGCACGTGCTCTGTACAAGCAGAGCTGTGTGTTGCATGCCACAGTTTAGTCCTGTTTTTCTGTTTAGTTGTTTTAAGAAGCTAAATTAGCACTAACCTTTTAAGTTAGTGCTAGTTATGGTTTCTTCTCAGAACCCTCCACACCCCATACCATCCTGTTCCTGGCAGGGGCAATGGGGCCACCTTGTTGGTTAGATCAGGTTCCTCAACCTCTGCACTATTGACAGTTTGGACCCAGATAATTCTTTGGAGAAATGAGAGGGAGGAGCTGTCCTGCACATTGTAGGGTGTTAAGCAGCAGCCCACCTACTCATGGCTGCACCCTGAGCCTGGGGCTGAGGCCCACTTCCAGCAGTGCTGCCTTCCCAGTTGCTTGCTCTTAAGTCATTTGGGCCAGGAAGACCGTCCCAGTGGCTAGACGCCACAGTCAGTCTCTTGAGGCCTTCAGTGTCAGCAGCTGGACCCAAAGGCATAACATGAGGGTGAAAATAAACATGTTCACCCTGTGACAAATGCCCTGCAGGTTGCTGTGATTGCAGTACCACCACTCCTTAAGACTGGAGTTCTTATCTGCACATTAGATCATCCAGGAATCTTTGAAATATACCAATGCAGGAGACATAGAGATGCAGGGGTGCAGTACCCAGGTTGGGAACTTCCCCTGGAGGAGGGCATGGCAACCCACTCCAGTATTCTTGCCTGGAGAATCCATGGACAGAGAAGCCTGGAGGGCTATAGTCCATGGGGTCGCAAAGAGTGGGACATGACTGAAGCGACTTGGCACACACGCACACATACTTAACATTGTACTGGGAGGCAATAGACAATACAAAGTAGTATGTAAACAACCTCAGTAACTCACAGGAAATGCCTGAGTGAAATGGATGTTGGAATTCAGAACCTTTCACATGTAAGGAACATTATACATGGCTTTCTATTCCTGTGATGGCAGATTAGGTGATAGACTCACACCCACAGTGGGGACAATGATGAACTCACCACGGAGCCCAGCTTGGTGATCAGGATCCAGGAATGAGAGGCTCGGGAAGATGAGCCCAGGGCTGGAAGCCACTTTTTCCCCAAGTGCATTCACAGGTCTAGAGGAGGAGATTGAGAGGCCAGCCAATTCAGAGACCCAGGTGTAGTACTCCTGAGTCCTGGGAGGTCAGCAATGGTTGCCATGGCACTCATTTGCCTGCTTTCCTGTTTCACACCCTTATCCCTCACACTTGTTCCTGGAATCACATTCCTAAGTAAGCCTTTATCGCAGCTCCTTCAGGGCAGATGAGACCAAGGCAGGAAGAGAGATGAGAATGTGAGAAATTGCAACGTGAGACATCCGTGTCCTCAGAAGAAAGAATAAGAAAAGTATTTAAAGATACAATAAATGACTGAGATATTTCTAAAACTGATTCAGGTGGACACAACCCACAGACTCAAGAAGTTCTGTGGAGCCCAAGCAGGATAAATAAGTTTTATTTGTGAAATGAAATACTGTGAAACCAAAGACAACTGGTATTCACAAAGCAGAAAGGATTTGTTTGCTTGGTTTCACTCTGTATGCAGCAGAATTCTCAAACAATGATGAAGGGAAAACCTCCTTAACTCAGGTTAGAGGTCAGCACCCTGCCTCCTCCCACCAAAGTCAACGCCTCCCAGAAAGCTTACTGTGGGCCTGCACCTGCCTCGGCCTCCCCATCCCAGATAACATTTCAAAGGCCAACAAGATGCCTTCAAAATTATAAAAGTTAAATATTCATGTTCCCTAAGCTCTCTCAGGAGGGGTCTGAGCATGGAGGTCAAGGGTGGAGTCAGACAGGCTCCATCCAAACCCAACTCCACCACCTTCCCACCTCCTCTGCCAAGTGGGGACAAGTGTCTATACAGGAGGCGCCGTGAGGGTGAAGTGGGCTGAGTCAAGCACCTGACAGGGCCTCCTTCAGCAGCAGAAGTGGTTTTGTTATTTTTGTTTTAACTCACATATTTATTTTTGGCTGGATCTTCACTGCTACTCTCTGGCTTTCTCTAGTTGCAGCAAAATGAGGCTACTCTTGGTTGGGGTGCGCTGGCCTCTCTTGCAGAGCACGGGCTTTAGGCGCTCACGCTTCACTAGGTGTGTGTGGTTGTGGTGTGTGGGCTTAGTTGCTCCACAACATATGGAATCTTCCTGGGCAAGGGATCAAACCCATGTCCCCTGCAATGGCAGGCAGAGTCTCTTAACCACTGGACCACCAGGCAAGCCCCGTGGAAGCATTTCCGTAATGACATAGGGTATCTTGAGGGCTGGAAGTGAGGGCGAGTCAGTCTGGAGGACTTGAATTAATCGCACTCGAGCCAGGCTGAGGCATTGGAGTGAGCATTGACACTGCCACTCCTGCTCCGCAAGCGCAGCCACTGTGGGTGACGCGGGACCAGCACATGTGTCCTGGTGTGCTTGTCACCTCGGGATCCGCCGTTAGGCCGGTGTCTTGCCATCACAGCACAGTGGTCTTTCTGTCCCTCCTGGTCCCTGCTCTGCTTCCACGCCATCAGTCATCCATCTCCGCTCTGCTGGTGGTGGCTCCAAGTCGGGTCTTTGTCAGTCTCGACAGAAGAGGTAATGCAGGGAGCAAAGCCTGGGGCTGAGTTAGACAGACAGTGTGCCCCACTCTGTCCCAGGCAGGCCCTGCTGGAGCTCTCTTCGAGTCCTCTTAGAGGCCAGATGCATCACACACCAAGGATTGTGATGCCAGCATTGCCGAAACTTGGCCTATTTCCCAGTGCCAAGTAGAAACATGGAGACTGCGTTTTGGGTGAAGTAGAAAAGAGTAGCTTTATTGCTTTGCCAGGCAAAGGTGGGGAAGAGTAGGTTAATGCCTTCAAGACCAGGTGATCCCCCTCTGAAGGGAGTAGAGAGGTGGTATAGTGTTCAGAGGGCAGGGCAGGATCAGCTCATGGAGAGTTAGGTTAGTTGACGTCAAGGTGGAGTTTCAAGTATCATCAGCCTTCTGGTTTCAACCAGTCTAGGGTCTGTGTTCTTGGGATCAGCAGTTTTCATGTGGAGGGATCTACTGCCTGTAAAAACAACTTAGGAATGTGTGTCAGACGTTTATCCATATGTTTCAGAGAACTGAGAGTTTGGTAGTTCTGCCATCACAGCTCCCTGGCCCAAGAGCTATTCTTTGCTTCTACATCTTCACATTTCCCAATCATTAACTCTTGAGTCAGCCTTTTACTTCAAAAGACAAGGACACAGAGGCTTGTACATGGTTTCCCTGGGAATGATGGTTGCAAGCCCCCAGGAAACCAAGATCAGGGTGGCTTTACCAGAAGGGGACGCTGGGTAACTGGACTTGTTAAAAGCCGCCCTGTAACCCTCTCCCACTGCCCTGCCTGGGGCCAGACTGCTGTGGCTGGGACTTCCCAGGCAGCCAGAGGTAGATCCAGGTTTTTCCTGGTGAGTCACCTTCGTAAATTCAGTATCCTACCAGCATCCTCCCCACATGCAGGGGCTCCAGAGGGACACTGTCCCTGGGCCACTGGGCTCTAGCTCTGAGGAGCATTTCTCATCTCCACCTCTCAGGGCACCTGTTCGACATGTCTTTCTCTGAAGCCTGCCTCTTATCCACTGAAGGAAACAATTCCTGTCTATCTCTGGGGGTGGGGGGGGTGGTTGCTGTCTGGGTAGGCTTCTACGTCCTCAAGCTCTGTGCTCTAGATCAGCCCCCATGGCTGACGAGGGGTCTGTGTCATCCACCTGGTAGCTCCCAGCCACGTGGCACCTGAGCATTACTGGCTGGCGCCACCAAGAAACTACATTTTTAGTTTAGTTTTTTTTTTTTAACATATCTAACTAGACACATGTAACTAGTGATTGGCCAGCACCAGTGGTCTAGAGACACATTAAGTTAGCCAAATAACAGCCTAAGATAGGTGAGGTTCTTGGAGTTGTACTTCCTCCAGGAAGACAGTGAATTTTTTAAGTTTTCTCTTTTGAGTGCAAGGGTCTCTTCCAGTTTTGTTCCAAGGATTATATTCAGCAACCAAGAACAGCAATTTTTTTTAAAATCAGAAAACGTCACCACAGAAAGAAGAGAATGAACAAAATAAAGCTTTATTTGAACAACCCTGCAGATCATTTTGAGGCCCTGGTCACTGTCCCAGTTTATAGTGACGTCATTTCCTAAGTAGTGCCCTGACTATAATGAACCAAGTCCAGTGAAACGATTTAGGTGCAGGTATGTGGTTCTGTTAGAGCCGTGTGCTACAGCCGAGGCCACCCATCCTCGCCTGGCCACCCAGCATGGCCACAGCAGGTGTTAAGCAACCCAATGCCCTGTGAACACCTGTACACCTGCAGGGCACGGCCCACTGTGGGGCACAGGGCCAGGTGGGGGCAGCCCTCCCTGTTCTCCGGGACCCAGCTAATCAGGCCATCCTCCTCTTGATCCACAAGTGGGCCCTCATGTGCTAGGCTATAAATAGACCCTTTGCAGCCTACCAGTCCACATCATTTTGTTAAGTCCAGAGGACTCAAGGCACATTGGCAAAGGGAAAGACTGGCTCAGAGCAGGGAGGTAGGACGGTTTGTGGGGACCCAGTTTCAGCTGCATTAGTGAGTCCCCAGCTTCCCTGAAGAGCCCCAAGAGCCGAGCACACCAACTGGCGGCTAAGAGGGTCCTAGGCCAGGGGAGAGTAATCATCCCAGACCACAGCCTGCATTAACACACACGACCAGAACTCATCCCCACAGGTGCTTCTAGCAACTAGGTTTCATCCACACAAATCAAGAGAGGTGCAAACACAGCAAAAATAGATGCTGTGGGCTTGAGAGGTTTCAAGATAGCTGTGTTAAGACAGAGGCACAAACATTTCCAACTTACATTTCCAACAAGCCAAACAGTAACCCAAAGTGCATCCTCCAGCCCGCCACGCTTCCCCACGAGCAGAGGCAAAAAAGGAGCTTTTCGTAACTGTTAAGAAGAGTGTGTGCAAGTGGAGCACACACTACACGTGTGTGGGCACCATGTTTCTTCTAAAATATAAAAGTATAAAAATAAAATCTTCACCTTTTGTTTCTAGAAACATCTGGAGGAAACATGACTGCTGTTTGCTCCCAGTCCACCTGAGCAGACACAGGGGCTCCACCTTCCTGTGCTGTCAGGGGGAAAGGGGGATGGACTTTTCACCAGGAAACCAGATTCGGGACAAGAAGGAGGAAGCTCACCCTGGGCGAGGACCTGTCATGGGTTCCCGGTGGGGGGAGGCAGGGACTTCAGGCTTCGCAAGGAGGGCAGCCTGGGTTCTGCTGGGGCGTCTGGGAACAAGCCGACTCGGGAGCTGTGTTCTAGGAGCACGCATTAGGGGCCTGGTCTCAGCAGAGCCATCATTTGGCACACCCCCGCTTGTCTTTGTACTCCTGGTAGGCGCTCAGGATCTCTGTGATGACGCCAGGGTCCTCAAGGGTGGTGGTGTCCCCCAGGTCCTGAGCTCGGCCCATGACGATCTTCCTCAGGAGCCTCCGCATGACTTTTCCAGACCGAGTTTTTGGAAGACGCTTCACTACCTGGCAGGGAAGGCATAGCATTAGCCTTTGGGTGGTGCTCAGACTCCCAGCCAGTGTCCAGCTGTACTGAGATGAGGGTGTACTGGAGAAAGACACCCCCCTCCCAAGGACCCAATAGGAATGGCTGAAGTGCAGCCCCCCTACACAGACAGCAGTGGGGCTGTGGCCTCCGGTTTTATTCTCCAAGCATGCATCCTAAGTCACTTCAGTCATGTTGACTCTTTGTGACCCCATGGACTATAGCCCACCAGGCTCCTCTGTCCATGGGATGCTCCAGGCAAGAATACTGGAGTGGGTTGCTGTGCCTTCCTCCAGGGGATCTTCCCAACTCGGGAACTGAACCCACATCTGTTACATCTCCTGCATTGGCACGTGGGTTGTTTATCACTAGCTCTACCTGGGAAGCCCTTGTTCTCCTCCTTCTGGACCTAAAGCTGAAACCACCCACTGCCCGGGGGTTAGCTGAATCTCCACCGCGGAGGCTCTACCCATACCTGGTGGACCTCACTGCCGACACCCATTCCTCCCGCCAGTTAAGCTGGGAGGGCTCTCAGGTGACAGCAGAACCAGGTGTTCGAGGGGCACCTTGTCTCCTCCCCTGGCTGGGACCATAATTGGCTTTTCTAACATAAGTTAGGAGCTGCTTGAGAGGAAAATGTCGTCTTGCTCAGTGTTTGAAACTTAGCGTTTGACATTATCCAACCACAGGCATTCAATTCAAGGCAATACATGAAGGGCTGCATTTAGGGCCTGTAACAGTGGCCGGTCCTTAAGAAGAAACTTGTTCATCAACAGGGAGTTCAGGTGAAGCTCTGGTCACTAGGCCAACAGTGTCAGGCTCCCAGGCAGACTCTGGTGGCATCTCCCCACAAGCCCGGGGACATCTGGTCCCAACCCAGGCCTCTCTATTTACAATGCCTGACCCTCTGCAACCCAGCCAGGCCTGAGTGCCCGGGCGCTGTCCACACTGACACTGTATCTCCTCCCCCACGCCAAGGATGCAGCAGCCACCCCCTCACCCACCTCCTGCTGCCACCCTGTCATGGTAGGAAGCAGCAAGAAGGCTGAAAAGCAGCAGCTCGGTGGCCCCTGAGGGGCGTCCACTCACCAGGACCTGATCAGGCACTGCATACTTGGCGATCTTGTCGGCCACCACCAACCGGAGCTCCTTCACCACCACATCCACATCACCCACGTCATCTTTCAACACAATGAAGGCGAAGGCAGCTGGAAAGACAGCAGAGGTTCAGACCACAAACCACGTCCCGGGGCAGTGTGTTTCACACAATCACCGTTAAGTCCAAAGAGGTTTTAGATCAGAGGCCAGTGCACCCGTGGCCACTGGTCCCTGTAGCTGCCTCCCTGAAGGTGCATTTCCATTTTCACTCAAGGTGGAAGTGACTCCAGCGGCTCCTCTGAGTGCCCTGGGGTGGCGGACACGTGTGGAGAGACCCTGGAGCCGTGACTCACCTCTGTCCTTTCGCCTGTGACACAGTCATGACATGGGCTGTCAGAGACTCAGTTTCCACCATGTGCATCAGGCAGGGAATCACTCCCCCGGCACTAGTCTGTGTCCAGCCTGTGGGCACCAGACCCGTAGCTACTTAAACACAAGTTCAGTGTAAAATGCAGCTGGGAGCCACTGTGCGGACAGCACAGATGAATGGCTTGCTCGGCAAGCTCTACTGGGCTGTGCTGGTCAACCAACAGTTTAGCATAAACACCAGGTTTTGTTTTCAGTACTCTGAGAGAGGATCAAAGGGGCTCCCGGGCATCTCCTTACCTACGATGTCACATACGGATGCAACTCCATTTCTCTTCGTGTGAGTGGTCACTGTCCCAGCGTCACTTTGGACAGTCTGACCTGCACTGCCCCCTCCTACTGCAGCTCCCTTCACATGCAGCCTCCATATTGCTCACTGGCCTGCCTATGCCTGCCCCGAGCCCACCCCTGATCGAGACGCCTACGAACCCTGCTGAGCGGATCCAGCTGCTTCTCCCCTCTCCCTGGGCCCCTCCAGCACATGAGCCCACAGGGCAGGGACTCAGGTTGCTCCCTAGGTCTCGTCCTAATCACACGAGACCTCAGGAGCTCCCCTCCATCAGGTCAAGTGCAGAGAGAGTGGGGAAAAATACATACCCAGTTTTTGTTGTTCATGTTTTACAAGTGGACAAATGCTCAAACGTGTTAGAAATCAGGAAAATGCACATAACCATAGCCGATACACAAATTCTCTCCCAAAGCCTGGCAGGCAACAACCAGAGCCACTAGGAGGCAAGGGAGGCTGGTGGAATGTGGCATGGCCCAAGGGCCCTGAGACACACACAAGAGGACTTGTCCTGTCTCATCCCCTCAACCCCTGACACCCCCACCTTGAGTCTCAGCCAGTTCACAAGGGAGACAGCCTCACGGGTGTATCCTTCCATGGTAACTGAAAATGCCTTTTTAAAGCACTTAATAAGTGTTCAGTTTTCCTAAAGGTTGGCTTAGAGACAGTGAGTAATTCATAGAAGGGCAGCACACAGACATGGCCAGGAGGCTGGAGACGCTGGGACCCCAAGAAGAAGTGTGCCTGGGCTGTTCCAGGCAGAGAGCTCCATTTGTCCTGAAGAGCAACACAGAGAGTCGGTCAGGCCAGGCCAGTGTCACCATTGCCCGCCTGGCATTACAGCTCAGATGAGCCTGCCCCTTCCCAGACCCACTGCTTAGAAACCAGCAGGCTTTGAAACAAAGTGTGTCAGTGAGGATCAGTCCTGTCACAGGCTCTGCACTTCCCTGGCCCATCACTGTGCAGGAGAACCCAGGTCAGACTCCCCCAGAGAGAGTCCAGGCCTTCCACGTGCGGGCAGCGAGGGGCACTTGCACACATATCCCTAGCAGGGCGGCCAGGGGAGGCTGTGGACCGGGAGGAAGTGCCCCGAGCTAGGCTAGGCCGACAGGTCAGGGCTGCTCACCACAAGTGAGTGTCCCTCAAAGACGGAGGAGCTGCGGCGCTGCAGAATCCAGACTTTTTTCTGCCATTGGTGCTGTTCAGGCCCTCCCCCAAACCCCTCGCTTGAAGGAGGGGTGAGCTAGCAGCCTACCCCGGGAAAACTCTGGCCCCGCCCACGAGTCCGTGCCGGAGGGTGGAGGACGCACCTTCTCCCTTGATGTCGTGCGGGTAGCCAATGACAGCGGTCTCGGGCACTGCGGGGTGGTCAGCCTGGGCAGGACAGAACACGCAGAGGTGACGCACTGACTCAGACTCAGTCCCCAGACCAGCGGCGGCCGTGCTTACCAAGGCATCCTCGATCTCCGCGGTCCCCACCCGGTGGCCGCTGATATTGATAACGTCGTCCATGCGCCCAGTGATCTCGTAGTAGCCCTCCTCTGTTCTGTAAGCCCCGTCTCCCGTGAAGTAGTAGCCTGCAGCACAGCGCGGGAGTCGGCCCTAGCTCCCAGCCAGGACCGGTAGGGCTCCCGTCATTCCACGAGGGACCCCCTCAACGGGAGGAAGTGCCGACCCTCCCCCCAGCAGACCCCCACCGGGAGACACCCCCCCAGGTGCTGCCTGGCTGGTGCCAGTAAAGGGCAGAACGGCTGCCAGACGGCCGGAGGCTGAACCTGGAAGCAGGAGCTGCAAGGAGCTCACTCCAGCTTCCCCATTAGTGTCTCTGATGGGCTTGCCACTCCTGGGCATCAGTTCCCACTGGCACACGTGTTTACAAACTTCTGCCCAACCACACTACACAAGTCAGGAGGACAACAACAGGGAGACAGGGAAGGCCTGGGGCCTCCACCATCATTGCCAGGGTGGCGTCCTTGTGCTTCTCCTTGGAGCCCACAGCCTGAGCCCCCAGGAGGACCCCGAGCAGGGCCACTTCCGACTCAGAGGGAAGGAAAACGGGGACAGTTCACATAACCCCCGGCCCCTTGGAAACAGTTCTGAGACTGTCTGGCGGCAGCAGCAGGGAAAGGCTCACCAGGGTAGGTCTCGAAGTAGGCGTCCAGGAATCGCTGGTGGTCTCCGTAGATGGTCCGGGCCATGCCTGGCCAGGCCTGGGACAGGCACAGAGCCCCAGACACATCTCCGCCCTCCAGGACATTTCCCTGCAGACCCGGGAGACAGAAGGAGTGACCATCTCCTGTTCGCCAAACCACCGGGCCCAATGCAGGAATAGGACAGGCACCCCAGAGAGGCTTTCTCCTCTAAGAGGAGACCCTGCAGTGGGTGCCTTGTGAGGGGGAGAGGGCAGTGGGGGCCAGGGAGGCAGGACAAGCAGTGGGGCTGGGCAGGGCACATGGAAGGGTTGATTCACCTTCTCATCCATGAGAACGGGAACAATGCCGAACAGGGGCCTCATCGCCATGCAGGGCAGGATCTCTGCCCCCTCCTCTGAGGGCCGTGGAGAGATGCAGATGCCCCCCGTTTCTGCAGGGGGTAAGAAGAAACGCCACTGGGCCTGGGGCTACTGACACGTGCGTCCAAACCACATGGTCACTGGGTCCCCACCGCACACAAGAGTGTGCTCTAGAGAGGGAGGGGAGGACCTGCCTTCCAGGGCAAGGAAATGGCCCCGGTGACAAAAGACCTCTGTCTGAGGAGAAACCAGGCTAGAGTGCTGATCCCTCCACTGTGAAAACAAGAGCACACCTAGGGCAGCCCCAGGAGCTGAGGTGCCCAGCCTGTGTCGTGGGGACATGGGGGCAGCGGAAAGGAGGACGGAGGGAAAGAATGCTCAGGGCAAGGAGCCCAGATCGGGAAAACAGCCCCAGGTTCTGCCCCTGGGCATTTCTCTGGATCCATCAGCCTGCAGGGGAAGGCCCACCAGGGCTCCGCTGTAGGGAACACCCAGGGCCTTTCTGAACCACGAGGCCTGCAAACCAGGAACATCTGTTTCTGGCTTCTTGAAGGATGAGACTTCAGCCACTTCAGTGGGGGTCTCTTGACACCCAAATTCTGATAAGTCAGACACCCCAGAGGAGAGGGGCAAATCAAAGCAAAACAATGCAAATAAAACTTCTTTTCCCACTAACATCTAATCCTAGACTCAAGGTCCCTTAAACAGCAGGCCCCAGGCTGGGCTATGCCGGGTTCAGGAGGTGGGCCACCATGGACAGGACCCTTGTGGGTCCTGTGTCACCCCCTCTGCGCCACCCAGGGCCCACCTTACAGACGAGGAAAGGAGGCTCGGGGAAGCCTTCACACCCAGGTGTCAGAGCTACAGAGCAGCAGCAGCCCCGAGCTCCCCTCCCCAAATGCCAGGCGCCCGTGGGGATGAACCTCACCCCACGGACAGGCTCACCTGTCTGCCACCAGGTGTCTACCAGCGTGCACCGGCCATCCCCCACCACTCTGTGCAGCCACTCCCAGGCCTCGTGGTTGATCGGCTCTCCCACTGCAACCACACGAGACAGAAATGTTAAGAGACTCAACAGGGCTGGAACCAAAGGAGTGGATTTCGTGAGGAAAACAGATCTGTTAGTTGTCCTGAAAGGCACACAGGAGACTTGAGAAAGCAGTGAGATCATCCTATTTGTGGCCATTGAAGAATACAAATGACAGTGAGATATTTTCACCATCAGAGGGTCAAAAACTAAGAGGCTGGCAAAGTGTGGAGGAAATACCAGCATATACACCATCCGAGTGCAGCTTGGGAGCGATGCAGGTGTTTCTCTTTCTGTTTGTTTATGGTCATCCCAACTGGGGACCGAGAACCCATGCCCCTGCAGTGGAAGCTCGGAGTCCTAACTACAGGACCGCTAGGGAAATCCCTCTCTTCCTGTTTAGAAGTGACACTCCTGCTGCGACTGCCCTAGGCACCTGTTGCTGGCAGAACGCAGTAAAGCTACACACGCGCGTTCTGTGATGAGAATGTCGCACCCAGCGCCCAGCCCCAGAAGGAAACATGGACAAGGGTGTTCCTGCAGCCTGCAGCTAAAAATGGTCCGTGGAGCAGAGAATGGCGAAGTGAGTGGTGGCACTTTCCTGATGGACCAGCACCGGCCAAAGCACGGAGCAATCCCAGTGCAGGAGCCGCCATGCTGGTCACCCCTCTGCCAGTGTAGCCGCACGTCGAGATGTGGGGAAGTCGTTCTGGTTCACTTGCCACTTAACTTGGACTTAGGCTGACGACAACAGCCCATCTGTGGCCTGTCAAACAAACTCTGTAATCTGCTTTAGTCATTAAAGAAAAGGGAAAAGGGCACACCGACCAGAAGTTTAGAAGATAGAGATAAATGCCTCCTGCCTGGGATGCCGACACAGGGACTCTTTTGATGATAAGACTATTCTCCCGGGGCCACGGCTGTACTGACTCTCTGTGTACATGCTGATGGGCTTCTTTAGAACCTTGAAGGCATGTATCCCTGACTTGTTTGATGTATTTTGTTCTGATAAGACATAGAATTGCTAAAAACCATACTTCTCTGGCAGAGAAAGCAATGGCACCCCACTCCAGGACTCTTGCCGGGAAAATACCGTGGACGGAGGAGCCTGGTAGGCTGCAGTCCATGCAGTCGCTAAGAGTTGGACACGACTGAGTGACTTCACTTTCACTTTTCACTTTCCTGTATTGGAGAGGAAATGGCAATCCACTCCAGTGTTCTTGCCTGGAGAATCCCAGGGACGGGGGAGCCTGGTGGGCTGCTGTATATGGGGTCGCACAGAGATGGACACGACTGAAGCGACTTAGCAACAACATACTTCTCTGGAGCAGCTCCTCAGATCTAGCCTCCTCAGCTTGGCTTGAATAAAACTCTCTTCTGTTCTTATTAGTTGCTCGCAAAGAGTCAGACACTACTGAGCAACTAAATAACAATTCTTATTATACACTGGTCACTGATCATTTTCCTCGACAATACCCTGGTCTTAGAGCACCCCACAGGCCTCTGCTATTGGCAGTGGTTATGCGGCTGGGCTGCCCCGTTACAGAGGCCCGGCTAGCCTATGAGGGCTCCCTGGGGCAGGGGGTTTCAGCACACTCCTGGTCTGAAAGAGTGGCTCTTGTTATGGGCTTTAGGGAATGAGGCCCACAGGAGTCTGCCAGGCCTGGGGGACACACAGACCCTCAAGCAGCATCTCCCTCATTACCTGGTCCTGCTTCCTTAGCAACTAAATCCCCTACGGGAGAACAGGCCTGAAACCTTCCCCCTCCAAGGACCACCTCAACTCAGGGTCACCTTTCCAAAATGCCCTCACGTGACCTGGCAACATGGATCCAAATTATCATAAAAGTGAAGGTAACCTCTAATCTTGCAAACCGTCCCTGCCTGGAGACACGCACCCAAGGGCAGAACGGCACGGATGCCCGTGCTGTGAACAGAGCAGGTAAAATCCTGGGCAGCAGTGGGGAACCAGCCAGGGCCTGACCTTCCCACACTGCTGAGTTTTCATAATGAAGACGGAGCACAGACAGGGTCACGGTGCTGAGCTCCAGTCCCTCCATGGCTGTGGGCTCCAGGAAAGGGCTTCCAGGGAGGACATCTGCTTTCTACTGCAGTGGCCACATCAAGTGGACTCAACGCAGACACGGCCATCGTGATGAAGCGTCCAGAGGCCTGCGTGGCTCCAACACACACGCGCCTGCAGCCGCTCACCTGAGCCCAGGGTCCGCAGAGAAGAGCGGTCATACTTTTTCACCCAGGAGTCCTCGAACTTCAGTAGCAGCCGGTAGGCCGTCGGGGCGCCATAGAACTGATTGATCTTCAGCCTCTGCACCATCTCCCAGTACCGACCTATGAGAGGCCCCGCGTCATGTCACCCCCGTGAGCCTCACTCAGAGGTGACCCACATTACCATGTGCTGGATGCATGCAAACACCTACAGTGTCCACGAAACCCACTCTGCACCACTGCTGGAAGGGGAGGGGCTCCCCGTGCGCCACCTCCGCCTGGCCGTGGGCCTGCCAGCCCACATCCTGACCCACGTGACACAGCAAGGAAGCAGTCAAAGGGATGTTACGGTGAAGTAGCACCAATGCAGAACCCACGTCCAGGAGGACATAAACAGCTTCCAGAAGTGACCAGTGCTCCTTGGAGCAGCAGTGACACAGAGGATGCACAGGCCCTATCACCCTCAACTCACTGAGGCCACCTGAGACGTGCCTCCCATCCCTAGCCAGGCCCTCTGCATGTCTTCCAGCAGCACAGCTGACCTCTTCAGGAGGCTGAAGAGGACCCAGGCAAGGGACCAAAGTTCTGGGCACGGAGCTATCACTGCCGTGGACTACCTGGGCGACAGCCTTGGCACAACTTCCAACATCTGGTCACATCTGAACAGACGCTGGAGGACACGGTGGCATGAGGGAGGGAGATGCCAGGAGAGCAAGACGGGGGTCCTCAAAGGAATGCCACTCCATGGCATCGGCTCCAGGTCACACTGCCCGAGTAGCCCGAAGGACAGGCAGCAGGGGACCCAGGAGGCTGGCCCCTGGCCTGGGTTTCGAGGAAGGGCAGGATCCGGTCAGGTGGCCGCAGAGGTGGGAGGGACGTTAAGGTGGGTGGTCTCTTGAAGCCTTCAGAGGTCAGACCCTCTCCACTGCTCGTGTGACCCCTCTGCACACCTGGCCCGGCCCGGCAGCTTTGTCCCTGGAACTTTCCACCACTCGCCCCACACCCCACAACCTCTGCTCCTTCTTCCAGCCCCTCCTGCAGCCCGCACCCGCATCGGGGTAAACCGGAGTGCTCTCAAAAAGGACGCTGGTCGCTCCATTGCAGAGTGGCCCATACACCACATAGCTGTGTCCTGTGATCCAGCCGATATCAGCCACGCAGCCGAAGACGTCACCTGGCCGGTAGTCAAACACAAGCTGCAGAGACAGGGGAGGGGCTATCAGGAGCTTGGCAGCAGTTCCCGCACGTCGCTGGGCGTGTTCTGTCAGAGCCCGGCTGCTCCCACGGCCCCCAAGAGCAGCAGTCAGGGCAGAGCAGCCATGGTGAGGAGACAGCCACCGGGGATAGCAGAGGGAGCCAGACTCCAGAGAAGACACTCCACAGCACAAAGCCCACCCATGTGCCAGGAGTCACCCAGCACTGGCCCTGAGGTGGGGTTGGGGACAGAAGTCAGGTCCTCGGGGGAACCGAGAAGCCTGCATCCTAACACAGGTGGGAGCCACACGTGTACCCACAGGTGAACTCCATGCAGTCCTGTGTCTAAAATAAGAGCACCTCTGCCTTTAGTGGTTTAGTCGCTAAATCATATCTGACTTTTGCGACCCCATGGACTGTAGCCCACCAGGCTCCTTTGTCCATGGGATTTCCCAAGCAAGATTACTGGAGTGGCTTGCCATTTTCTTCTATATTAAGTTAAGCTATATATTTTTTTAATCTTTTAAAAAGGGCAAAAAAACAAAAGCCAAATCGACCGAGAAACACATCAAGCCTCATCAGCTTTTAAGAGCCTGAGACAAGGCCATCTGCTTATTCTTGCCAAAGGCTCAAACCTGAGCCTGACTCAGTCTGCAGGTCCACCCACCCATCTGTGGAAGACAAAGGGACAGAGGGACACAGGGCCGGGCACCACAACAGACAGCACTTAAGGCAATGACGGGGTGGAGGGAAATCCACCCAACCAAACATGGCCTACCCGCAACCACCAGCCTGTGGGGGACAGTGGAGGACGGGGAAGCCTGGCATGCCGGTCCATGGGGTCACAAAGTTGGCCCCAGCTGAGTGACTGAACAACAATCAGTAAGCAAGACGGAGGTCCTCAAAGGAATGCCACTCCATGGCATCGGCTCCAGGTCACACTGCCCGAGTAGCCCGAAGGACAGGCAGCAGGGGACCCAGGAGGCTGGCCCCTGGCCTGGGTTTCGAGGAAGGGCAGGATCCGGTCAGGTGGCCGCAGAGGTGGGAGGGACGTTAAGGTGGGTGGTCTCTTGAAGCCTTCAGAGGTCAGACCCTCTCCACTGCTCGTGTGACCCCTCTGCACACCTGGCCCGGCCCGGCAACTTTGTCCCTGGAACTTTCCACCACTCGCCCCACACCCCACAACCTCTGCTCCTTCTTCCAGCCCCTCCTGCAGCCCGCACCCGCATCGGGGTAAACCGGAGTGCTCTCAAAAAGGACGCTGGTCGCTCCATTGCAGAGTGGCCCATACACCACATAGCTGTGTCCTGTGATCCAGCCGATATCAGCCACGCAGCCGAAGACGTCACCTGGCCGGTAGTCAAACACAAGCTGCAGAGACAGGGGAGGGGCTATCAGGAGCTTGGCAGCAGTTCCCGCACGTCGCTGGGCGTGTTCTGTCAGAGCCCGGCTGCTCCCACGGCCCCCAAGAGCGGCAGTCAGGGCAGAGCAGCCATGGTGAGGAGACAGCCACCGGGGATAGCAGAGGGAGCCAGACTCCAGAGAAGACACTCCACAGCACAAAGCCCACCCATGTGCCAGGAGTCACCCAGCACTGGCCCTGAGGTGGGGTTGGGGACAGAAGTCAGGTCCTCGGGGGAACCGAGAAGCCTGCATCCTAACACAGGTGGGAGCCACACGTGTACCCACAGGTGAACTCCATGCAGTCCTGTGTCTAAAATAAGAGCACCTCTGCCTTTAGTGGTTTAGTCGCTAAATCATATCTGACTTTTGCGACCCCATGGACTGTAGCCCACCAGGCTCCTTTGTCCATGGGATTTCCCAAGCAAGATTACTGGAGTGGCTTGCCATTTTCTTCTATATTAAGTTAAGCTATATATTTTTTTAATCTTTTAAAAAGGGCAAAAAAACAAAAGCCAAATCGACCGAGAAACACATCAAGCCTCATCAGCTTTTAAGAGCCTGAGACAAGGCCATCTGCTTATTCTTGCCAAAGGCTCAAACCTGAGCCTGACTCAGTCTGCAGGTCCACCCACCCATCTGTGGAAGACAAAGGGACAGAGGGACACAGGGCCGGGCACCACAACAGACAGCACTTAAGGCAATGACGGGGTGGAGGGAAATCCACCCAACCAAACATGGCCTACCCGCAACCACCAGCCTGTGGGGGACAGTGGAGGACGGGGAAGCCTGGCATGCCGGTCCATGGGGTCACAAAGTTGGCCCCAGCTGAGTGACTGAACAACAATCAGTGGGCAACAGTAAGCTACAGTATCTAGGGATGCACATTAGGGTGACAAAACCAGGAAACCGGGTCAGGGACACTATAAAACCCAGATGGCTAGGGAGACTGGGATCAGGTGGGCCAGGAAGGGGCTTCCGTGTCAGGTGGAGGTATGCCGGTTTTTGACTGAAGTGGGTTTGTTGAGCAATCATTTGTGAAATCACACATTTCATTTTGATGGTTTTCTGTATCTGTGTTTTGTTTTATTTATTTAGCTGGGCCAGGTGTTGGTTGTGACCAGCAGGATCTTTAGTCTTCACTGAAGGATCTTTAGCTGCGGCATACAGCATCTCACTCCCTGACCACGGATTGAATCTGGACCCCTTGCATTGGGAGCATGGAGTCTGAACTGCTGGACCACCAGAGAAGTCCCTGTGTCTGTGTTCTCTTTTGCAGTAATGGTGTTTTTTAACCTTTGGATGAGCAGTCCCATCTCCTACTGCCACAGACACACCCTGAGGTCCCCCAACAGTTCCCAGACAGCACAGTGGTCCCAAGTTGGCTGGGACCCTGCGGAGCTGTGAGCAGAGGCAGAATCTCAAGGAAACAGCACTCCTGCTCCACCAGTGAAGCAGGACACCCACACCCCAAAGCCCACAGCATCCTGAGACTGAGAGGGTTTTAATACAATGCATACCCACCATGCCACGTCTTTCAAGAGACTAGTGTTCTGTCTCCTTGACGTTCTTGGAAGGAGAGCAGGTGCCCAGGACCAGCAAGGCACCCCGACACCACCACTCACATCCCCAAAGCCTGCTCATGTCCCCACCACCCCTGCAGACTCAACTTCCCTTCCCCTGAAGAAACCAACAGCCCTAACACCTTCAGCACATGCACGGACACACACATATGTGCACACTCATAGACACATGCTTACATACAAAAGGCAGAAAGTTTCTATTCCTAATGCTTTAAAATGCCCTCACTGTATTGAAGAGAAATTCAAAAGATGGTCCCGCCCTTGCATCCTCATTGCTTCTGCTCATGCAGACAGTGCCCTAGTAACGCTTGAAAACAAATGAAAACTATTTCACCACATTGACAGCTTCCCTAGTGCTGTGTGTATGTGTCAGTCGTGTTCATGCTCAGATGTATACAATTCTTTGTGACCCCATAGACTGTTGCCCACCACCCTCCTCTGTCCATGGAATTTTCCAGGCAAGAATAGTGCAGTGGGTTACCATTCCCCTCTCCAGGGGGATCTTCCCAAGAACTGAACCCAGGTCTCCCACATTCATATTTTTTTCCATCTGAGCCACCTGCTACTGCTAAGTCACTTCAGTCGTGTCCGACTCTATGCGACCCCATAGATGACAGCCCACCAGGCTCCCCCGCTCCTGGGATTCTCCAGGCAAGAACACTGGAGTGGGTTGACATTTCCTCCTCCAATGCATGAAAGTGAAAAGTGAAAGTGAAGTCGCTCAGTCGTGTCCGACTCTTAGCGACCCCACGGACCGCAGCCTACCAGGCTCCTCCATCCATGCAATTTTCCAGGCAAGAGAACCGGAGTGGGGTGCCATTGCCTTCTCTGATCTGAGCCACCAGGGAACCCCTAATGCTAATTTTATTAGCATTAGGGAAACAGGGAAACAGTTTGACCCATTCTTCGACTTCTTTAGTGTTCAGTCTCAGTAGTTACATTTTCCAAAGTGTTCTGACTTATGCAACGTTTCAGTCTTTGCAACATACCTCCCCAGAGCCGAGCAAGGGACTTTCAGACAAGAATGGCTCTGTGATGATCACAGTCACCCAGCAGCCAGAAGACAGGGGCTTTAACATGGATAGTGTCAAGCGTAATACCTCGTCTGTCTGGCCTGGTTCTAGCCATATCTGTCGTTCTGCCTCACTTCCACATCCTCAGAGCTGCCCACAAGCGGCCAGCACTCACAGGCTGCATCTCTGCCTTCCACCACTGGCTCCTAGTGCACATTCATCCATGAGGTCCGCCTCCAAGTGACTGACCCAGCTGATCAGCATAGCCCACCCCCAACCCCACCAGTGACTGAGGGGTCAAGGGGACTGGGCCCTGAACCTCAGCCAGACTGTAGGTGCTCTCAGCGTCCAAGCCTTGCTTGGATGGACCTGGGCTTCCAGGTCACCTGGCCAGTCTGCTCCACTGCTGCTCATGCTGGTAGAAGCTGAGTTCTGCCTCTGGCTAGAGAAAGTCAGGTCCACAGACAGTATCCTGAGAGCTTGTCTCTGACCCCTTGGAAAGGGTCAGCTCCTTCCTAAGGCAACCAGGGATGCACACTAACCAGAGCCCCCCCCCCACTCATATTTAAATGAGTGCTGATTTTAAAATGCATTTACTGGAATGAAACTGTTTCAGATCATTTGCTTCATAATCCTTACAGGATGGCCCCCTGGATGCAATCTCCATGGACTAAATTTAAGCCTCCTCATAAAAGCAAATTTTTAAAAAAATTTTTTCTTTTAAAATGAGGCCCCATGCTCGGCTGAGTCTGGCTGAGTTTCCTCAGTTCCTCGCCGGAGGCTGCGGCAGTAGCACTTCAAGTTTTGACGTTTTGGCCGCCGGGCCTCGTGACTTGCACTTCCCGGCCGATGGCTGTGGAGGCAGCCGTAGCTTGAGGGCCAAAATTTAAATAAATAAATAAATAAATAAATAAATAAATAAATAAATAAATTGAGGCCCCTGTAAGCAGAACCTAGAGGCCACAGCACTTTAGAGGCCCATGAAAATGTTTTACTTTCTTTTAAAATCAGATCCAAAAGATCTCTTAAATAGAAGCAAGCATTTTAACAAATAACAGCAATGTACTCATCCTTACACCAACACAGTGATATGGGAGAAGGGCCCAGGAAGGCTGGAGTGTCCCGGGCACCCAGTGCCGGAAAGCAGCTGTGCCAGCAGCAGGGCAGGACCCATAAAGACTCAGCACACATGTGATGGGCTGAGGACAAGCAGAAAACCAGGGCGTGTAGGACCCAGGTCCTTCTGACAGGCACAGACACTGCCCCGCAAGCCCACCCCTCCAACCACACTGGTGCCAGGACTCCTGGTCCTGCTCTTGAAGACAGCAGGAGTTGTGGCCCCCAAGTCCAGCCACTCCTAGCCCCTCCTGCAGATCTCCCCAGGGTGGCGCCTTACCCGGTGCGTCAGGGCAGCATACAGCAGGTAGCCCGCCTGGGTGTGAACGAGCCCCTTGGGCTTCCCAGTGCTCCCCGAAGTATACAGCAGGAAGAGTATATCTCACTGCCCATGCTCTCTGGGGCACATACCGGCTCCTCCTTTGCCATCTCCTGTAAGGGAGAAGACCAGATGGCCCATAGAGGATAGAGACTTTCCCCCACACCCAGTCTCCCAGATACCTCCTCTCCCTCTCCCCCACAGGACTTGGGAGACCAGGCTCAGGGTTCACCTTATCTAGCCCGCCCTAGATAATGCAAGATAAAAGGATGGATCCAATCATTTCATTATGTGAAGTGTTTCCCTCTGTTTGTGGACTTTGAGTTCCATCTTCCCCACCAGGATGGAAGCCCATCAGATAACACAGAGGAACACTGGGTACCTCTGAGGGACCCAGATTGAGAACCACACTCTGATAAGACCCAGTTAATCCAATGGCAACCTCTTCTGCTCAAACTATACAAAAAAAGATAGACTCACCTGCTCAAGGGAAACATCCAGATCCCCCATGTGGACCTTGTTGTCTGTCCGGTGAGCCACCAGGACGTGCTGGACAGATGGGCAGACCTTTACGGCTTCGTCCACAATCTTCTTCAGCTGCACCACGCGCCCTCCCCGGAGTCCTTGGTTGAAGGTAATAACCACCTTGCACTGGGCTATCGGAGTCAAATGCAGGAATTTCTGGTCAGTTTCCTCCCTGCTCTGACTCTCACAGCCCAGACCACCACACGTCCCAGGGCCTAAGGGTGTGATGGAGGAAGTCCATCCTTGAATAGGAGAGTCCACACAGAAATGTGAAGTTCCGTCTTCTTTGGGAACTTCTTGCTCAGAACCTGGGAGAAGTGGATATAATGGAGAGGAGCAACCAGAAGCTCAACTCTTCCAAATTCCCATTCCCACTCCCACCTGCTCTGGGGGGACCCTCCACTACCCACTCTCCACCCACAACACCCAACCCCAGAATAAACTGAAGCTATCAGGGCTAAGGTGGGCTACTGTACAACTGGCCCCTGAGGAAGAGCCTGGAACAAACATACAGCTGCCCTGCTGACAACCATACATGGCCCTCAACCTGTGGTGTGGGCACAGAGGCCTGATTCGGAGCCATGGGCAGAGGTCCTGGGGAACTACTCCAGGAGCCCTCAATCGGGTCCCTCGCCCCTCGAGGGTCATGCTGATGCATGGAGCCCCATCGCCTTGGGGATTCCCATGCAGTCTGAGACCTGGGCACCCACGGGGGCAGCTCCCCGGCCTCACACCCCACAGCCCACAGTGCCTCCCAGGACCCCCTCCCCAGTGAACTGCCTGCACTTGACTTCTCACTCCAGGACCAGCTCCTGGGGCCCTACCCGAGGCACTAGTCTCCCTCAGTTTTGCGGTCTGAGACACACTTTCAAAAGGCATGCTCACAACCTCTCTTCCTCCCAAGCAGGAGCCTTGGAGGTGGCACAGCCCTGCCGGCCACCTGAGACAGGTGGACAGAGCCTGCCCGAGACTCTCCAGGCCTGTCTCCCTGGGTGGGGACTGTCCAGGGAAGCTCTGCATCAGGCAGTAAGGGTGACGGGGCAGCAGAGGGAAAGGGACCCCCTCAACGGCGTATGAGGCAGGATGTTCAGGATCCCCTGGAGGAGACAGCAGCCCCTGCCCATCCTGGGTGCTGGGACCCTGGCCTCCATGATGCAGGCCTTACTCCTGGTGCCCACCTGTGCGAGGCCTCCCTGCCCGAGCAGTCCTCCAGGACTGGAACCTCCAAGCCCTGGCAGGTCCAGTCCCCAGGAGGTACTTGGGGAGCCTCCACTCCCTGAGGCCCGAGGACAGGCAGCAGGGCCACAGCAAGTGCATCAGCACAGGTGGGACCACAGACACTTTGTGGGAATTTACTTTCACCCTAGTTTTTCTTTTTTTTTTTTACCAGATCTCAGCATCTGTGTTTGTCTTTGTTTGTTTGTCTTAATATTTAGTTATTTTCCTCCATGCTGGGTCCTCGTTGCTGTGCATGGGCTTTCTCTAGTTGCAGTGAGCAGAGGCTACTCTCAAGTTGCCATGTGTGGGCTTCTCATTGCGGCGGCTTCTCCTGTTGCAGAGCATGGCTTTTGGACATGAGGGCTTCTCGAGCTGCAGCTTGTGGGCTCACTGGTTGTGGCACATAAAGTTAGTTGCCCTGTGCATGTGGAATCTTTTGGGACCAGGGATCAAACCCATGTCCCCAGCATTGGCAGACAGATTTCCCAACCACTGGACCACCAGGGGAGTCCTATATTTGTTTTCAATTGCTCCTATGGCCAATTACCACAAATTTAGTGTCTCAGAACACCCTTTTTTTTTTTTAGCTTATGGTTCTGTAGCCTGGGTGAGCTCAGCAGGGTTCTCTGCTTAGAGTTTCACAGCCAGTATCAAGGAGTCAGAGGTTGGGGATCTCACCTGAAGCTCGGGGTAGAATCTGCTTCCAGGCTATTCAGGGTGTTGGCAGAATTCAGTTCCATGTGACTGCAGGACTGAGGACCCCACCTTGCTGACAGTCGGTCAGGGGTCGTCCTCAGCTTTTAGAGCCACTACGACCCCCCAGGGCAACACCTCCTCATCCTCAAAGCCAGCAAAGGCAGGTCAAGCCCTTGCCCCACTTGGAATCTCTCTGACCTTCCTCTCTGGCACAGCTTCAGCCAAAGAGAGTTCTGTGTTTTCAAGGATGTGGGTGGTTAGCTTGGGACAACCAGCATCATTCCCCCATCTTAGCACCCCATCACACCTGCAGAGGTCATCTGCCACGGAAGGGACATATTCACAGATACTGGAGGTTGGGGCACTGGCAATCGCTCGGGCCACTATTCTGCCCTCATAGCCTTTGCTATGAGGGAGTTTACATCAATCATGTGCAAGGCCACATGAAGAGGAAGAGACCCCTGGCCCCCGAACCATTCAAGTCAACCCAGCTGATGTCCCAGATACCACAGAGCGTGGTAAAGCCACTCCCACTATGCCCACCTGACTCCTGCCCCACAGAATCATAAAATATAATAATACACTATTCTAAGTACTAACTTTTGGAGTAGCTTGTAATACAGCAACAGATAACCAAAATACTACCCTCACTGACCCAAGAGGACACAGACACTTGTCCCAACAGGGTCTTACCCCTAGGAAACTGATACCTGAATGGAGGTGTAGGGTCTTGGGGAAGAGTTGCTTAATGGCAAAGTTCTGGAGAAAAGCTATAGGAGTTTTCCCTACTGAGCCTCTTGGAGCTGACTGGGCCCTACCTTTCCATGGCCTGGCTGTTTAGAATTCCTGAGGTCTAGGAGTTGCCCTGCCTCCAGTTATCAATTCCCCAGAATCAGCTGCTTTTTCTTATTTCAGAGAGTCTTAAAAGAAACTTTGGTAACTATGACCACATCAGCAAGTCAGAAAAGGAGCAGCCTAGTGTAATGTTAAAAACATCAGCAAGACGCCTGGGTTCAAACCCTGGGTCTGTCACTAAGCAGCAGTATGATCTTGGGCAAGTCACTTCACTTCCCTGTGTCTCAGTCCCCAGAACTAGATGGCTTCACTGGAGAATTCTACCAAATAAAAATAAATTAACATCGATCTTTCTCAAACTCATCCTAAAAGTTGCAGAGGTGGAAATGCTTTCTCACTCATTCTATGTGGCCACCATTACCCTGATCCCAAAATCAGACAAACACATCAAAAGAAGGGAAAACTACAGACCAATATCCCTTATAAACACTGATGCAAAAATTCTCAACCAAATGCTAACAAACTGTATCCAGTAGCATAGCAATAAGGTTATATATCATGACTAAGAGGGATTTATTCCTGGAACACAAGGATGGTTCAACATACGAAAATCAAGGATAGATAGATATATATCAGTGGAACATAACAGAGAGCTCAGAAAAGAGCCCTCAAATATACAGCCAAGTTAGTTTTGACAAGGATGTCAAGACCATTCAATGTGGGAAGAATAGTTTCTTCAACAAATGGTGCTGGTATCGCTGGATATGCACAGATTTTAAAAAAGGTCAGACCCTTACTTCCCACCATATACAAAAACTAACTTAAAATGCATCAAAGACCTAAATGAAAAAGCTAAGACTATTAAAACACTCTTAGAAGAAAACACAGAGACAAATGTTCATAATGTTGTATTCAGCAACTGAATCTTAAACAATACACCAGAAACACAAACAACAAAAGGAAATAGATGAACTGGACTTTATCACAATTAAAAATTTTTGTGCATAAAAGGTCACTATTGAGAAAGCAAAAAGACAACACAGAGAATGAGACAATTGCGAATCATATATCTGATAAAGATACAGTATCTATATTATACAGAGAACTTACAACTTAACAACAACAAAAAAGACAAATGACCAGTTAGAAAAAGAGCCAAGACTTAAGTAGACATTTCTCCAAAGAAGACACAAATGGACAACAAGCACATGAAAAGACATCCAGTGATATTAGTCATTTGGAAAATACAAATCAAAACAATGAGATACCACTTCAGATCCACTGGGATGGCTATAATTTTTTTTAAAGGAAAATAAGTATTGATGAGGATTTGGGGAAATTGGAACCCTCACACATTGCTAGTAGACATGGAACACAGAGCAGTTCCATTGGAAAAGTTTTGCAGTTTGTCAGTAAGTTAAAATAGATTTACCACATGTGCCAGCAATTCCATTCCTAGGTATACACCCAAAACAATTGAAAGGAGGTGTTCTTGTACATAAACGTTCACAGCAGCTCTATTCACAATAGCTAAAAATTAGAAACAAGTCAAAATGCCCATAAACAGATAAATGGACAGACAAAATGTAATCTATCCATACAGTGAGATATTATTCAACTACAAAAATAAATGAAATACTGATTCACACTACAACACAGGTCCACCTTGAAAACACCATGCTTAGTGAAAGAAGTGGCTCACAGAATGCCACACATCGTAGGAGTTCATTTTTACAAAACATCCAGAACAGACAAATCACAGAAATAGAAAGCAGATCGGTGGTTGCCAGAGGCTGGATGAGGGGAAATGGTGAATGCCTGCTTTGTGGGTATGAGATGTCCATTTGAGAGATGGAAAATTCTGGAATAGTGATGATGGTTGCACGACACTGTGAATGTGCTTAATGTCTCTGCATTGTACACTTTAAAGTGATGCAATGGTAATAGGAAAAAGGAGAGGATGGAAATGGCAAAAGTCTTATCTCATATGGTATTTATGAAGACTAAATTAAAATTATAGGAGATGACCTTTGCAGACTGCTTAGACAGAGCCTGGCACACAGTAGGTGCTAAAGTTGAGAGAGAAAGAGAAGGGAATGGCAGCACTAACCCTGAAAGCAACAGGAAATGTTGAGACGAAACAGAAAGGCTCCCCAGTCTTTCCTAAAGAGGGTGGTCAGCAGAGGTCTGAGAACTCTGCCCTTCAGTTCTGTCCACTACCCAAAGGCAAGTCTTCTGTGAGACACAAAAGAATTCCCAACAGTCCCCAGAACTTGGCACCCTCCTGGGGGAGCCAGCTCAGCAAGCCCTCCAGGATCTCCAGGGACCAGGGATCTGGCTATACAAACACGGGGCCACCATGCAGACACTCTGCCTTCTGACACCAGAAAGAAAAGGAGACAATATTGCTCTACACACCTGTCTGGGAGCATCTGACCTACCTGTACAGAGAAAGTCTTAAAGATACACCCCAAGGCCCATACCTGACTCCATCATTCCTCACCACGAAGGCTTTCATTTGTTGACTAGTGGAACCTTCCCCAGGCCTCTCCAGCCTCCTTTCACTCTATGTTTCTTCCTGCCTCAACTGCAGCCACATGGCCTGCTCCAGCAGATACCTATGCCATTCCCTCCACCTGGAATCTTCCTTCTTCGTGTGGTTAGTCCAGTGCACTTGGATCTCAGCTCATGGAGCAAATGCTCATTCAGCCACGCACTGTGCTTGGCAGTGCCTGTCATCTGTCTCTGTGACTTTCAGTGATGTCTACCACCACCCTGAGTCCCTGAAGGCCAAGGGGGACCCAGATTTCTCCCCCCATCCTACTGCCCATGTGCTCACCATCGTTGATCCTCCCAGCCAAGGACCCCACACTGAAGCCAGCAAAGATGACATTGTGGATGGCTCCAATCCTGGCACAGGCCAGCATGGCAGCCACAGCCAGTGGGGAGACAGGCATGTAGATGGCCACTCGGTCCCCTCGGCGGACTCCATACCTCTTGAGTGTGTTGGCCAGGCGGCACGTGGTCTCCAGTAGCTCCCTGCAGCACAAGGGAGGGAGGGCCGTCAGAGAAAGGGAGGGCTGGAACAGTTCTGCAAACTGCAGTCACTGTAACCCCAACCAGCCTGGAGAGGGCAGTGGCTCGAACACCTGGTGCACGGAACAATGTTTTCAGAAAACGTTGTAACTCTGTAGGCTGGTACTGACATGGGTTCATGATCATACTGCTGAGGAAAATCACCTACCTATCAACCACAGAGAACAGGGCTTCTCAGACCTGGGTTATCCTGTCCCCGAGGCTTCTGACACACCCACCCTGAGAGTCCCCAATTCTCTGGCTCAACACAGGCCTTGCTGAGCAGGGCACCCCCAACTCTGCGAAGCCACAGAAATTTGGGGAGGAAGGTAGCCCATGGCCTGGGGCAGGGCTGCGGGAGTGAGGGATGGGGATGCTGAACACCATGCCCTCACCTCACGCACCCACCAGGCCCCTGCCTCCACTCCCAGGCTTAGGCTCAGCTGGCTGATCAGAGTGCCGCATCCCCCTGAACAAGCTGACTGATTGGCCTGCGGTGTGCGTATGACCCGACCCAACCCAGAGAGGATGACATTCCTCCGGAAACCAGGGGTCTGCAGCAGAACCAGGGGTGGGGAAAGTACAGGTGGGCAGAAGCAGCTGCACAATAGTTCAACCCTGTTTCCCAAGTGGTCCTGCTGAACCTCACTTCCCACAGGAAGGGAAGTTCCCCATTTTTGCTGCTCTTGTTTTACTGTAATTGTTATTTAACAGAAAGAGCTGGCATGGAAGGCCAGAGTGAGTTTGCCCCACACACATGGCTCCACCCCTGTGGCTAGGACCCCGGAGTGTTTGTGGTTGCCCCGTGGTCAGAGACCCAGAAAGGGGCAGCCTGGCAAGGGCCACCAGGAAACAAACAGTGGGTGGCGACAGGCTCAGGGGGAGCCCAGATGGCAGCAGTTCACTGGCGTAACCAAGCAGGACATGTGGGGCACACCCTCCCCCATACACTTCGCTTTAGCTCCTTTCTGGAGCACTCAGATAATCCTATCTCACACAGGTTCCTAAGTTCTCGTACAGACGCTAAAACCCCCACCAAATGGAAGAAATGAACTACTTGTAGCCTCTAGACCTACTGGAGCCTGAGGGCTGATCATGTTAACAGCCCCGCTACCTCACCATCAACAAGAGAACTGTGCACAAGCTGGTCACATACCCTGGGACTCCCCTCCCTCACCTGGACTTTAAAAGGCTTTCCAAAACCCATCGGGGAGTCCAGGTGTCTTGAGCACCAGCTACCCTGGACACCTACTTGACATCCTGCAATAAACGCTGCACTTTCCTTCACCACAACCTGCTGTCAGTAGCTGGCTCTACTGTGCACGGGTGAGCGGAGTGACTCAAGTCTGGTTTGGTAACATAAATGTGGCCTGCACTCTCCCCCGACTCCTGCCCAGACTGGCACAGACCCTGTCCCCTCTCCTGAGGCTTTAGGACAAAAGCACCACTCACTGGTGCCCCATCTACCCTGCACCTGAGCTTGTGATGAAAGAAAGAGCACCCAGAGGGCCCTCAAGAGCAAACGCCCCAGAACCAGGGCCCAGAAACATGTCTCCTGTATGTGACACCACTAAAGAGGCAATCATGGTCAGTCACCCAGAAGGTGACTTAAGCGCAGCCCACGTGCTGTTTTAACAGCCCTAAGGACGCAGTTGGTGCTGAGGAGATGGAGGCTTGAGTCTGTCAGAGATCAGTGGTAATGAAATCCTGTCCTTTTTCTACAGACGGAAGGATGGAAAGCAGCATTCTGAAGTGAAAGAAGGAACAGAATGGCCCAGACAGAGTGGCCTGGGTTACTCGCTACAGTAGCTACACAGGTGTGGGAGCTCAGCTTTCACAGCCGGCACGAGACCACCTGAGAAACAGCAGGCCCCTCCACTTCGTTGGACTGTCACATGTGTGACCAAGAAGCATCACCTACTCTGGACCCTGCCAAACATTCAGTAGAGATTATCTCTACCATCAGGCATCTTTGTTTGAAATTACTTTCTAAAAGTACTAAAATCAACCCATTCACTTTGGTGAATTCGTAAGATGTTAAAAATTCTGTTCTTGGTACCATGAGGGCAAGCTGGGCACCAGACCAAGGAAATGAGAAGAGAGTGTCCTCTGGCAGCACAGCTCTGATGGGGAAGTGAAGGCACGTGAGAGCGTGAAGGGCGTTCACCGCCTCAGTTTCGGGTACAATTGCTGAGGGCAGCAGGGAGAACTTTCAGGAAAGGTCGGCACTGGGGAAGAGAAGGAAGGCACCAGAAGGGAGAGGATTCCTTCTGGCCAGAAGCTACCTGGCAACCAGAGCTGGGCAACCGACCTGTGTGGCCCTGGGAAGGTGTTGAGACCAGTAGCCAAGGTATTCTCTGGAGGATCAGGGGGCCTCCCCACGGGCCCTGCAACTGAGTCCTCTAGGTCCTGCACCCTTTTTTCATATTTATTTATTTTTGCTTGTGCTGCATTTGCGTTGCTGTGCAGGTTTTCCTCTCATTGTGGTGAGTGGGGGCTCCTCTCTAGTTGCAGTACGCAGGCTTCTCAATGTGGTAGCTTCTCTTGTTGTGGAGCACGGGTTCTAGGCACACAGATTTAGCTGCTCCACGGCATGTGAGATCTTCCTGGACCAGGGATGGAACCCGTGTCTCCTGCATTGGCAGGCAGATTCTTACCACTGGGGCACCTGGGAAGCCTGGGCCCCACACTCTTGCTGCTGCCTCCAGAGAAGTTTCTGATAAAGAATCTGATCCAGGTAAAGCTCTTGAGTTCACTGCCCTTCCTGTCCTCTCCACCAAGGCCATAAAACTCAAGGTCAAAGAAATCCTTGAAACCTCTTTGGGATTCCTGGCCTCATCAGTCCAGCCTCTGCTTAAACAGGGGCTGGGAGTCACCTCACACAGCACTCCCTCTTTCTTTGCTACTTCAATAGAGAAACAGTCTTCCTAGAATCAGGCCAAGATTTGTGGCTGTTCCACTTCCAGCCCTTGGTTCAGCTCAGGCCTTTAAAGATGTCCAGAATAACTGTTGTGCAATAACAGCCCTTCAGATTCCTAGAACACTCCCTCCACCATCCCACAAAGCCTTTCTCTCCCAGCTTCTCTCCCTCAGCCCTCCAGGATCCGACTCTTACACCCTAGAAACTCCCAGATCACAAAACAGACGCCAGCACTCCCATGGTGTCCACCAGGGTCAGAATAAGGAAACCCAGACCCTTGACCCCAATTTTATATTTAATCATGTAAATGAAGAACACATTTATTTGTAATGCCTAACACAGGTGGCCCCAATTCAACATGAGGTCACTAACCCACTAACCATCACCACACGCAGAACAGGACTCCAACCAGGGCTTTGCCCTATCAGAATCAGGGAATTAATTCTCAAAATCGGACTTTCCAAACTATTTGTCCCTATTTAATTCCACCTCAATTTCTACTTATCTTTCCAGTCCACCCATTATTTTGTTAAACCTGGATTTTCGTTAACAATTTCCTCCAGACTTACACCACTGGAGAATAAGGTCAGCAAACCTAGATCTTCAAATCATGAAAATGTAAGTGTTATGCAAACGATCCTCCAGGTACTTAAAAAATTTACTCCAGGGTACTCAAAAATCATTGAAAAGCTGTCTTTGGATATTCATAACTTCTTAGACTTTCACAAACCGATATGCTGCTTCTATATCAAATAATAGTGCAGTCACTCAGTGACCAGGGCTCTGGGCTGTCCCTGCAGGAAACACTGCTTCCTCCTTGCCTGCGGGGTTTTTCCAAGGGACAGTGACATGCAGCTTTCTGAGGAATCACCTAACAAAATAAGTTTGAGTTCTCTTTTCCAGTGCGAGGAGCAATACATTGTTTGTCAATCAGGTTTTGAACAAGCTATCTATGTTTGTCTGCCAGAAAACGCCTCAGGGCCACGCCTTCCATGTGGAGGCATGAAAATGACAGGCACAAATACACAGACTGGCCTTGCCTTCAGAGTGCTGAACAGTAAAAGGCTGCCTGGCCTTGAGGAAGAAAGGAGACCTTTCACAGCCAACTCTAAGCTTCAGCTGGGAGGAATGTCCACCCAATGCTAACCCAACCACAAGTACATGCAATCAACATAATACCTGCCTGAACACAGACAGAAGAAAGCTATCTCTGGTCCAGCTCAATCCAAAACAGGACACAGCTGGACAGACTTGGGGAATTAAGATAGCTGTGTGTATGTGTGTACGCACAGGGGCACATGTGTGTGTGCACACATGCACTGCTGCTGTATTTAAGAAACTAATGTGGAACACACAACTTGCTTACTTGCAACAACTACTGTGGCTCTTGTGCTGATTAAACACTAGCTAAGAGGCTACCTCCTTCATTGTCCACCTGCCCCACTGAGTATCAGCTTCCCTTCAGCAGGGATTTGTTCACTGCCTTCCTCCCAGTATCCAGAACTGGGCCTAGTGCAGAAAAGGTGTGTGACAGATGTCTGTGGAATGGAAGAGACCAGCAGGTAAGCCTGAAAGAGCCCAGGCAGGCACAGGGTGACTGGAGCCTGGGGTCTAACTGTGAGTGCTGGTCCACCTGCAAATGCCTCCCAGCCTCCTGCACTGAGAGAGGGTCACACTGCAGGAAACATCCTGCCCCTCAGAGAGTGTGATGGGCAGGACAACCCCACTGATAGGCCAGCCCATGGCTATTCCTCTGTCTATATTTCCTTCTGCTGAGAGGGAAGGAGCCCAGGGAATGGTGTCACTGGGTGTGTAGAAGGCCTGTGACAGTGTCTTCTCTCCCCTAGCCTGGTGCTGAGGGGAGGAGTCAAGCCCAGGGTCCAGATGCAGGACCGGACAGGACAGGTCTTCCTTCAGTCTGCTTCTCTAGACTTGACTTCTTTGGCTGACCCAGGTCTTAGTTGAGGCATGCAGGATCTTGGTGTGGCACACAAGCTTAGCTGCTCTGCAACATGTAGGATCAGAGTTCCCAACCAGGGGTCAGACCCACCTTCTCTGCATTACAAGGTGGATTCTTAACCACTGGACCACCTGGGAAGCCCCCACTTCTCTAGACTGCTATTCTGTTCAGTAAGCCATTTCTGGAAGGTGAAGATGGTAAGAGAAGCGAATGTTGGCAAGAGAAGTGGGGCATGGCAGAAGGGACCCCTTCCCACAGGAAGAGGCTTGCAAGGCCTCAGGACCATCCCCTTCCCTCTGGCAAAACTCCTCTGGCCCAGACATTACTGTAGCCACTAAATCCAATCTAACGGGAGGCCATGTGCTTACTCTGCTACTTACTGCCACCAGAGAACAGAAGTCCAGGAAATTCAGCTGAGCGGGCTCATAACCCAAGTATGAAATTCCTCTCACGTCATGATTCGATCTCGTGACCATGACCTTGAGCAAAGGTAAGCTGCAGGGAACTGTAAAGCCACTGCCACATGTCAACACGAATACACCCAAGCTGCCCTTGCCAATGAAGCCCTGGACACACTCAGGGTTCGAAGCAAACAAGAGCTGAAACACCACTGCTGACCCTGGGCCAGCCAGTGAACTGGGGCTCACTGAAGCTGCATGTTTTCTAAATTCCTTGAGGCTTTGCTATACTTTGTGGAAAGTTCTGGACTCAGAGAATTTCTCTCTCAGGACAGTGTCTCAGCGAAGGACATCTGATTAGAGGTAGGGCCTCCCCCCACCCCCTAATTCCCCATACACCTCGGTCTTGACTGACCCAACCATAGTACGGTCCAGTAATAGAATACTTCTAAGATGGTCTCCAGGACTCCTGTGGTCTGAATGTCTGCACAGTCCTTATCCCCAAAGAGGGTAGCATTAGAAGGGAAGTCTTCGGGGGAAATAAGGTCATGAGGGTGGAGCCCCATGATGGGATTAGCACCCTTATAAGGGAGACCCCATGGAGCTCCCTTTTTCCTTCCACTAGGTGTAGACACAGAGGGAAGGTGCTGGCTATGACCAGGAGAATCCAACCAGCAGATGACCATGCTGGCACCTTGATCTTGGTTTTCCAGCCTCCACAACTGAGAAATAAGTCTTCATTATTTCTCAGTCCCCTCGGTCAGTGGCATTTTGTTACAGCAGTCCAAACAGACCTAAGACAGGGCCTGTACGGCCAAAAAACACAACGTTGTAAAGCAACTATACTCCAATTAAAAAAAAAAAAAAAGGATAGGACCAAATCTGAAGTTCCAGGCACATATAAAATCATCCTATAAACAGTAGCTATAATTACTGCAGAAAAAGAAAACAGGTGACAATGGGTGGTTCCTTAACAGCAGGAAGGAGCGTGAGGATGTCAGTTTGCTTTTGTGTGCATCTCAGGCAGCTGTGTCATTGGCTCGGGTGAGTAAGGGTCACCACTGTATCTGAATACAGGTACAGAGCCCCTCCTCTGCAGCCCTGTGCCTTACAGTGGGTACTGATGGGAAGCCCTTGCTTGAGGTAGGAGGGGTCTTAGAAGGATACATCACCCACAGTTGGGGCCACTGCCAGCAGCAGGTTCTAGGTACTCAGCCACGGCTCAGGGTTCTGAGAGGCTGGGGGAAGGCAGGTGCACCCTGCCCTTCCACCACCTGCCGTGTCTCCCCCCCACCTCCACCAGCTGCCCCATCTTCTCCAGCCACGCTCACCACCCACTGTGAGCACAAGGACCCTGCTATCTAGGCAGCCTCAGCCACCCCCAGGCCCCTGAGGCTTCCCCAACCCCCAAGTCACTGCCCAGAGCACTCTCCTCCTACCCTTCCCACCCCACTCCCATTCACGTTCCTTCAGTGACAACAGCTACTGAGCGGATGTCCTGTGCTCAGCACTGCTCTGAATCCTAGGCACATCCATGGAGCCTCACAACAGCCCCAGGGTTGGAAGTTACCATCACCCATCCCATTTCCCAGATGAGGAAACTGAGGCACAGAGGAGTTAGGTGACTTCTCAAGGCTATTCAGCTGAAAGGGTCAAGAATCAGGTCAAGATTAAAACCCAACCTGGCCCCAAGGGCTGCTCTCAAAACCTACAGCTTCATAACAACTTGGATCCTATTATAAAGGTTCCCAGACTTGACAATTTTGTCATTGGCCAATTCCAATGTAACAATTTCTCTTTGTTGCTGTTGTTTAGTTGTTAAGTCCTGTCCGACTCTTTGACACCCCATGGACAGTAGCCTGCCAGGCTCCTCCATCCATGGGACTCTCCAGGCAAGAGTATTGGAGTGGGTTGCCATTTCCTTTTGGAGAAGCTCTTCCTGACCCAGGGATCAAACCTGGGTCTCCTGCACTGCAGGTAGGATTCTTTACCACTGAGCCACCAGGGAAGACCAACATTTTTACTTGGGTTGGTTCAAATTAGCAAGAGAAGTGTTCCAGGCCACTCAACAGTAGTTGAATTGAGCCTAATCAGGATGGAGGAGAATGGGGTGGGGGATGGATTTACTTCACGATTCAGTGTTTGGCCCCACATTCAGAACCACCTGTCCCAGGGTCTGTCTCCTGCTCATTCTAAGTCTTTCCTACCTAGACACCACCCTGTGGCACAGAAGTGACAGGTCAGACTTCTTCCCTAATTCACACCTGATTTCCCTTGGACCTCAGCACAGGCCTTCAGCACAAGTTTTGTCTCCGGAAAAGTTCTTTCCTTTCCAGACTCAGAGCCCCGCTCACAAAGAGGGAGCCAACACCAATCCACTAAGAACCCCTGAGGTTCCTGCCAGCCCCAGGCGAGAGCGGTCTGCGGCCCCAGTCCAACTATAACCAGCAGGGAGGATAGGGCTGTCAGCCCAGACCGAGCAAAGAATCCACCCTCCCTATGGCCCAGAAATCTTGCACCAGCTTCCCAGAGGACACTGAACTGGATTTGCTGATGGGAAATTGTCAAGCCTCCCCAGATCTGGACCCTCCCTTCTTCCCAGGTTCGGATGAGGTCCAAAACAGTCACAGGGGACCAGCAGAGAAAATGAAGGGCCAGGTAGCCCCTCCTCCCTCTCCAGGCCATCAACTCTCCTCTGGTACCCACAGTGACTCCTCCTGCCTCTAAGGGCCTGAGAGCCCCAAGCCCCACCCCCAAGCCGCACCAGCACCTGCACTTTCTGTACCTCAGCCCGCAGCCACACCAGGACTCCACTGCCCTCATGGCCCACCTGCGCTGCAGCCAGCCCTTTCCCTCCTGGAGGCCATCTGGAGCTCTCTGGTGCTGACCTCTCCAGTCAGTATTCATGGTTAACTTTGTCCTGGCGTGGGTGCCGGGGGCCAGGAACACACTGCCCTGGCTGGTGAAGGGATGTGTTGTCTGCACACAGGCGTGCAGGCCTGTCACCAGGTTCTGCCACCTGCCAGCCCCACTGTTCACACATTCACCACCTCTGAGACTCCAGAGCACAACCCACAGAGCAGACACTACATTGTCCGACCCCGTCTCTGGCCTTTCCAGCTGGGGGAGCCTGAGAGTTCTTGAGGCTGGCTGGGTGTCAGGTCCCATGCTTTACAACTGAGGACGATCGCGAATCCCAGTGAAGATTGTAGGCGTCAGCCACCCACACAGCAGAGGCTGCCCAGCCCTAGGGTCAGGGCTAGGATTGGGGTCAGGTGACCAGAAGACAGCAGGCCCCTGGCTGGTTATAGGGAGCCCTCCAGGTAGCAGGTCTTGGGCAGCAGATGGAAGGGTATGGCACTGTGGGCACTGGGGGCTGCATGTCTGCTGAGCTTCGAGGTGGCCCTGCGGGATCTCAGGGGTGCCAGTCCCCTGGGCCGTTCCCTCCAGGGGCCTTGATTTTCTACCTCCTAGAGTCTTGAAGTGGCCAAGGAGGGGGCGGGGAGGGTGGGGGAGGAGCGTGGCCGATTGGGCCTCCACACCGCCCAGGCACAGCTCTCGCCTCCACACCCCCAGCCCACCGGGTCTGCAGCCGCCTGAAGCCCAACCACACAGCCGGAGTAGAAGCCCCTCCCCTCCCGGAAGGCTGGTCCCAAGAGGCCAGGCGGAGGCCTTTGCCCCTCCCCTTCCCCACCCCCGGGTGCCTGCGCCCCGCCCCTCCCCTCGGCAGCCTGCTCGTCCTCCCACAAGGCGAGCCCCTCCCGCATTTCGCACAGCCGAAAGGGGCTCACAGAAACAGGGAGCCCGTGCGAAGGCAAGCGGTTGTTATTCACACTGAACGTCAGCCAGGGGCTTCCCAGAAAGGGCCCCGTCAAGAAGGTCGACTCTCGTTGGGGTCATTCCCACTGCGGTCCCAATATAGGGCCATTCTAAAATGTGAGATTTCAAGAGCTTACTCGAAAGAAGGGGGAAGAACAGTTTCGTGTAGAGAAGAATTCAAAGCACTTGCCAGCTTCAAACTAAAGTCTCAAGGAAACTTAAATACTGGTTTAAAACCAGCTCGATCCAAATAACCCAGGACTCCTGGGAGCCTGCTCGGGGATTCCTGACCGAGTTCTACAGTCAGTTACTCAGAGGCCAACAGGGGACACCGCACACAAGCCTGGCGGCCCTTGGCCTCTTGTACCCCTGCCCAGAGGAGCCCACCCCCACAAACCCACTTCCCCTGCCTGACAGGTGCCCCGGTTCTGGCGCCTCACGGTAAATGGCGCTGGTTCATCCCAAAGCACCTCACCTCTCCACCTCACTATACCAGTTAATAATCCTCCCCTTCAGTTGCCCTAATTTGTTAATACAGGAGTTTGCTACTGCAAACTGTAATTAATCTGCGGGTGAGCAGCACCAGGTGCAAGGTTGGGGGCTGGGAGGGGCAGAAGTGCTGCCTTTTAGCAGATCCTAAATCATTCTCCCAAGGTGAGATCCTCTCCCTGGAAAACCCACCCACCCCTCCGAGCGCCAGAAGCAGCAGGGCCACCAGCCCTTCCGGCATCAAATCTGAAATCCTGTCCTGGCCTCCCTTCGCCTGGCCCCAACCTACAGCTAAATGAGGCTTGCGTCCTCCCAGATCCTGGCCTGGGCTTTCATTCCCCTGGGCTGCTCAGCACCCAGCACCCAGGGGAGGAGAAAACAGGCTCCAGGAGCCAGAAAGGTTCTCTAGGTCGCCGGAGACAAAGTGGGTGGGAACACAGGGCACCCACTCGGCTGTCCCGCCCTGCAGTGCACTAGCCTGAGAAACCCTCCTGGCCTCTCAAAGCTCACTCCCAGGACTTCCTCAACATCGACTCCAGCCACGTCCCAGCGAGACTTCCTGCTTCCTCCCGCCAGAGCCAGGGGGCCCTTCTGTGACAGCAACAAGTGGGGGGGGACGGGGGACATGTGTCTGCTCTGCGCCTCCACAGGGGCTCCTCACTGTGCACCCTCTACATAAGAAAGCCCAGCTGGAACCACCACAGAAATCACCCCCTCCAGGGCTGAAGCCACAGTGGAAACTCCACTCAGCTCTCGTGTGGGTACATGGGGGGCGGGGGCGGGGCGGCCAGGCCTGCTCTCCTCTGCAGCCCAGCCGCCCAGCTCAGCTGCACAGCCTGCCCGCGACTGCAGCCGTGCTGCCCTCACAGTAACCCACATTCACAGCGGAAGGCCAAGCCAGGGCTAAAATCTGCTCCAGCTTTTTTAAAAGGTCACGTCTTGGATAAGTGACAAGGTTCTACTGTAGAGCACAGGGAACTATATTCAATATCCTGTGATAAACCATAATGGAAAAGGATGTGAAAAAGAATATATATATATATGCATTACCGAATCACTTTACTATACAGCACAAAGTAACAACTATAAATCAACTATATACTTCAATAAAATAAAATTTTAAAAAAACTGTAAAGGGCTCATGTCTGGGCCCCTTCTCAGAGAGCCTCAGATGGGAGATCCTGGCTCAGGGCCTGGTGAAGACTCTCAGCCCACTCTCTGCTCTGACTGGGCACCAGGCTCAGAGGCATCCCCCCCCACCCCGCCCACCCCGAGAGGCCCCGAGTGCAGTACACAGGGTCCAGCTGTCTGCTCTGCTCCCCACCCTCTGACCATTCCCTGCTTGGAAATCCTTGGCCCAGACCCCGGGCTCCAGGCAGGCAGTGGTCTTGAATTGCCCCCCACCTGTCTAGAGGAAAGGGATTTGTGTTTGTGCACATCCCCACCCCCAAGCATCTCTAGAATCTCTCTGCTTGAGCTGACCGTGAAGAACCAGCTTGTGAAATAGGTACGTGGACAGGTGGGAGGAGCAGTGGCCAGTGCTATCTGGCTGAACCCCCTCGGGGAGACACCCAGGTTATCTGTGCCTGCCTGGCATTAGAGACCTCAGGCAGTGCCAGAGGGCCCAGGATTGCTGGCCTGCTGGCTCCCTCAGACAGGTTCAGACACAGCTCTGTGCAGAAGCAGGCTGGAAAATCAGCTGGGCGGCCCTGTGGCCTGGGCTCCAGCCTCAGGTCACAGGCTGCCCCTCCTCCCCAGGAGATCTTGCCGGCCATCCCAGGCTGATCCCTGCCCCTTTGCTTCCCATCAGGAAGTGAGCACCACGCCTGAAGAAGGAAGCGCGTCTGGAGGACAGAACCCCAGCCAAAGAGGCTGTCCTTCTCCCAGAGCCACACGGCTGGCACCACACAAGGCCCACCGCGCTGCCTAGCTCCCCCCGTGCCTCCACTGGTGGGCAGGATGCGCCTGGGAACTGGCATCGCCAGCACTGCAGACAGGTGTAGGACAGAATGGGGACACTGGGCTGCCCCGGGGTTCCCAAAGTGGGTCCTACCAGACCTCCCGCACCCTAGGGAGGCCTGCTTGGAAATACATGCCAACAGCACTGAGAACTTGAAGACAGCATAGACTCCACTCCCAGGCAATGGCCCAACTCCCAGAGTAGGAGCAGGGCGGCATCTCCACAACCCAGGAGAGCAGTCCAGGGAGGATCCTTGGACATGGAGAGCAGGCTGTAGATACATGCACGTTTCGGGCATGTGTGTGAGGGGGTGTGTGCACATGTGGATCCACGTGTTACTAGTATTTGGGGCAGAAGGGGGTTCATGTTACAAGCTCTCTGCTGATTCTTCAGGTGCACTTCCTCAGAAGAACTCGGCAGACTCAGAAAGGACAGGCCTGTGCCCCTGAGCAACAAGATGGGTCCCCCAAGCTTCAGACAGATAAGGCAGGTGGGGTCCTGGGAAACCACATTGCCCTCGACACCCTGGTCCCTGAGAACCTCAGCCCCACACAGCCTCCTTCAAGGGCTCTCAGGTCACAGATCTGGAACTTTGTCCTCGGGCCACCAAGGCCTGTGACCGTCCTGGGGCACCTTGGGTGCCACCACGTGAGTCACTTGGCAGGAGGGCACTTCAGTTTAGTGGCAGTTTGTATGCTGGCAGGACAACCAGCACCAAGTGTAGGCAGCTCTCCTCTGAGACAGGAGGGAGAAAACCTCACACTGAAAACCTAACATGACCAGGAAAATGATTAATCCAGGTCCCTCAAAAACTAGCTGCCATTAAGACAGCCCAGTCACACGCTTCTCTTTTCCCTCAAACAGTAAATAGCAACAGTCACGGGGCATTAAGACTAGCTGAAGTTTGTAAAACCATTTTGTTAGGCTGAGTCTATTTTTAGAGAGAATAATAAATTCTTTGCCTGCACTTATAGGTTTATACCTGCTCAGGGCAGCTTTGCAATGGAAATGAAGTTGTTCTTTGTTTTAACGAGCTGGCAATCTTCCTTAGACTCCCCCACAGTGACAACCACACACTCAGAGGCTCACCCAGAGGCCCTTAGAGGCCCAACACGGCCCAACACCAGCTCACGGTCTGGGTCCACAGGAAGACAGGAGGAAATTAGTCCATAGCTGGACCCCCTTCACCTCTTCCACCCCCATCACAGAGCCTTCATCTGCTACTGAACAATCACACATAGATCAGGTTGGGCCAGTGAGGGTGAAGAACATTGGAGCGGCTCACCTGTTAGAGCAGCGCCCCTGACTCCAGTGTACAGAGACCAGGGCTCCCAGGCCACATGGAGTTCGGAATGTATCTGTCCAGGGGACCCAGCTCAATGCAGTGACGGGCAGTAAAGGCTGAAAGGGACTGTGACAGCTGAGGGTATTGGGCGCAGGGGGAGGGATAAGCAGGGCAGGGCCCACTAGGAGCCACAGCAGATTAACTAACGTCACTTTGGTGCTTCTAGGAGTCCACCTGAACACAGCTTCACCTGGCCTGGTGCACTCAATCTGTGATAAAACCTGAGTCTGAGAAACAAGCAGGAAACCAGGGGTCCCCAGGGCCTGGAACTCTGAACTCTCCTCCTGCCATGTCCCCTTCCTCCCCTCCCCATCAGCCAAGCACACCAGCACCTTCTCTCTGTTCCTGGGATCCCTGGGCTAGGACTGGACATCCTCTCTCCATCTTCCTCAGGCTGCACCATCTTCCTGAGGCTGCTCCTTGTCAGCAGCATGTAAAGCAACCTTCACTAGGTCGCTGGCCCACACTGGGGCCATGGGCCTGGGGATGTTCATCACTGTAAATACCCCAGCCTGCTGTGACTGCTACAGTGGCACTCAGTGACACCTGTTGAATGGCTGGCCAAGAAGCCCTGAGCCACCCACCAGGAGGGTAATCATGCCCACAACTACCTGGGGTACTAAGGGACCACAAGCTAGGCTCCCAGTAGGCCTGCAGTAGCCGTGGTAAAGGTGAACTGAAGCTTGAGCCAAGGGGTTTTCCCATGAGGATGTGGCCACAGACCAGACACCTCTGAGCAAGACAGTCCCGGGAAGGAGCAGGGCTTCAGGAAGTCAAGTACCTGCTCCCGATGCCAGGTCTGCTCAAACTCCCCAGTGCACACACTTGGTGTACAGAATACCCTGTGATCCCTTAAATATCACGGCCCTTGTTTTATTTTAGCCCCATTTCAAAGTCTTGGGTTTACTGTTGTGTCACTATCATGACACACTAAGAGGGGCTGATTTTAGTTATCCCAGCATGTATGTGATTCAACTCATGTTCATATTCACTTTTCCTAAGATCAGAGAACATTTCCAAAGTGGAAATGTCCCCTGATACCCATATAGTGCCCTGCCCAGAACTGGTCACAGGCACACAGAACTGCTTGACCAAGAGTGACCCTGTGCCTTGAACATTCGTCATACTTGTTTCTGAGGACCCTGTTCTCTCCAGCAGAATCTAAAGACACCAAGTACTGCCCAGGTGGATGAGGACGCCAGGCCTCCTCCCATCCACAGCTCGACGGCAACGTTTGGCACTGGTGCCCACGTGTGCATGCAGAGGTACCCTCCATCAGGGGACACACCGTACCTGTAGGTGATCTTCACTTCAGTTCCAGGCTCATCTCGCTCCCAGATCAAAGCGATGCTCTCTGGGGACTTCTGAACATGCTGATCCAAGCAGTTGACTGCACAAAAACAGGTGCATAGATGTTACACTTGGTGCCACTGGAGTCGGAACGGGGAGGGTCCGGTTGGCCTGGAGATGTGTATAAGAGACAGGTTATGGGGAGAGTCTCCCATAACTTCTGTCAGAATGGTTTTCCATCAGGAAATATTTGTAGGAACTCCCAGCAGGGTGATTATCAGGTGATTATACGACCTCGTATTCTTATAACCTGTCAGGATTGCTTTCCATCTGATTCTGACCCAGCCCTGTGAGTTAGACTTGGCAAAGGGTACCTCTCCCATTTCTGTAGGAGAAGATTAGTTTGGGAGAAGATAAATAGCTGCCCCAAAAAGACAGGAAAGGAAAAATTTATATACCTTGACATGAGGGTGACCCTGAAGACCAGGTGGGCAGTGGCTGCTGGTCTGAAAGCTGTTCTTAGGTATTTATTTCCCTGCTGATGGGGAGGTGAGGAATGAAGACAGGCCACTAGGGCCGGCTGGAAGGGGCTCTGGCAAAAACTGGCCAGAGCCAAGCTCACCTTGAAGTCCAATCAGTGGTGGTGAACAGGAAGTTAGCAATGAACATGATCCTACTGATCTTCAGGTTGACAGTAAACTACCACAACCGACCTGTTTTTGTGGGCAGTCATATGACCTGAGCTTTGGTAATGGAGGGGGAGGGGAGCAAGCCTCCTGGAAAACTAGCAAGATGTTTCCTTTGTCAGTGCGTCACTTCTGGGAGCTGGGTACTGGATGGACACCTGAGAAGGGATGTGGGTCCTTGTCCTGGATC